>PVJX010007888.1:17095-68507 GCA_004027295.1 Dolichotis patagonum | reverse complement strand
TACTTTACATGTTTTCACTTTGTAAATTGAACAACTATTTCCAAGAAGTCAGTATGTAATTTGTCAAGCAATAATTTCTTAGGTTTTTTTGTTGTTGTGCTTTTCCTTTTTTCCTTAGAATACTGTATTGTTGCTACCCTTTATTCTATTTTGTTTTGTTTTGTTGTTTTCTCTTTAAATAAAATTATTAAAAAAAAAATAAATAAATAAATTGAAAAATCTCCAGTGCTATCTGCCAAGTGAAAGACATCAGTCTTAAAGAGTACACGTTGCATGATGCACTTATACGGCATTCTGGGAAAGATAAAAATATAGGAGCAGATATGATAAAAATAGAAATTAATGCAATTGAGACTAAGAAAACAATACAAAGAATCAGTGAATTGGAGAGTTGGTCTTATGAAATATTAAATAAAATTGGTAAACCCTTAGCCAACCTTATTTTAAAAAATCCCAAATTCATGTAATTAAGAATGAAAAGGGAGAAATCAGTAGCTCCTGTGGAAATCCAGAAGATCATCAATACCTACTTTGAGAACCTTTACTCTAATAAGATGGAAAACACAGAAGAAATAAACAGATTCCTAGATGCATATGAATTACCAAAGTTGAATCAAGAAGATATAAAAATTCTAAATAATCCAACATCAGTTAAGGAAATAAAAAAAAATAATTAAAAACTTACCAACAAAGAAAAGCCAAAGACCTGATGGATTTACTGCAGAATTCTACAAGAAATTTAGAGAACATCTAATACTATTACTTCTCAAATTCTTTAATAAAATTGAAAGGGAAACAATACTCACAAAGTCATTCCTGGAAGCAAGTATTACCTTCATACCAAAACCAGAGAAGGACTCAACCAAAAAAGAGAACAAAACAGGTCAACTCTCTGATGAATATAAATGCAAAAATCCTCAATAAGATACTGGCAAAAGAATATAGCAAATCCTCAAGATTATACATCATGACCAAGTAATATTCATCTTACGAATGCAGTGATGGTTCAACATATGCAATATACCACATCAATATGGTTGAATAAATGCAATATACCATATCAAAGACAAAAATCATGTGATCATCTAAATAAATGCAGATACAGCATTTGACCAAGTCCAACACTGTTCGTGACAAAATCTCTACAGAAAATTGGAATAGGTGGTTTGTCTTTATGTCGGTCTGATAAAAGCCATCTATGACAAACCAACAGCCAACATCATATTAAATGGTCAAGGGGCTGGGGATTTAGCTCAGCAGCATAAGCACCTGCCTGGCAAGCGCAAGGTCATGAGTTTGATCCCCGGTACCAAAAAAATAAAAATAAAAATAAGTGGTCAAAAACTGAAAGTTTTCACTCTAAAATCAGGAACAAAAACAAGGATATATACTGTTACCACTCGTATTCAGCATAGTCCTGGGAACACTAGCCATAGCACTTAGATAAGAGAAAGATATAAAAGGAGTAAGGATAAGGAAGGGAGAAGTTAAATTATCATTATTTGAGATGACATGATACTCTACATAGAAGATACCAAAATCTTCACCAAAAGACTTCTGGATTTAACAACCAAATTGAGTCTCATAGCTAGATATAAAGTCAACACTCAAAAATCAATAGCATTGCTCTACACAAATAACAAACTCACCGAAAGAGAAATTAAGGAAACAACCCTTGTCACAGTAGCATTGAAAAAAAAATGAAATACTTGGGAATCAATTTAACAAAGGAAGTAAAAGATCTCTAAACAGAAATTTACAGTACTTTGAAAAAAGAGATTGAAGAGGATATCAGAAAATGAAAAGATATTCCTTGCTTTTTTAGAGGAAGAACCAACATAGTGAAAATGATCATACTTTCAAGATTGTTATACAAATTTTGTATACAAAATTTTGTTATACAGAATTTATGCAATCCCAATCAAAATACCATTAGCATACCTCATAGAACTAGAGAAAATATTCATAAAAAAACATTTGGCAGAGACCCAGAATAGCAAAAACAATTCTAGGCAACAAAGGCAAGGCAGGGGTCATCAATTCCTGACTTGAAATTATACTACAAAGCTACTGTGATAACAAGAGCATGGTGCTGGCAATAAAACAAAATAAAACAAAAGCCTGAGGTATCCTATTTATTATTGTTAAACAGATGATGATTTTAGCAAGACAACCGTAATTAATATCATAATTTCCCTTAAGTTAGAATATCTTCAGTAAGAGAGGATTTAGCAAATATGGCCACAAGAGTAAACACACAGAAATAGAGGCAATTCTCACATCCTAGGATAATCCCAAGTGGTTAGGTCCCTAAGGTCAAAACGAAGTCAGAGCACCATGGGACTAATAGAATGTCTCCTAGATAAGAACTTGGGACCAATACAACCTCATTCCAAGTCAGATATAAAGTACAGGGAAACTTTGTGCTTTTTCCTTCAGTCCCTGACAGACTTTGGTTTTGTGTTAACTGGTGTTTATATTTCTCAAAGTGAAGATTTAATCGAGTTATGTCACCACCATCCAATACATTGTGCCTTTAAGACAAAATTTATCTGCGTGAGGACACTGAAAGTATACATCCCCTATTCATTACTAGAAGAAGTCACATTTAACCCCACTTGGATTTGGTCTTGGGTAGTTTGGAGGCAGGATAGCAGCAAACATCTGGCTTTCTGGCCAGTTTCTGAGTAATGATGTGTCATCAAGTATTGGGCTTCTTGGCCCAAAAGAAAGTAACTGAACTTTTCTATGGCTTTATCTACCCTAATCCCTTTCCTTTCTTCCTTCAATGATAATATTCAGCTGATACACACAAATCCACACTATAATTTATTTCAAAACTCATATAAGGTCATCTATTGCTTGGAAGTGCTATATCTGGTAACTACAATACGTTGTAGAACTTATGATAGAAACTAATATTTACTGGAAGGCTATACATTTAAATTGGCATCCTTCTCAGGACCAGTTAAGACAGAAAGAAGCTCACTAGTGTGCTATGTTGCTGGCTTATTCTGGCAACTGTGCTGACAGTCTCTAATCCATAACCAACTGTTGGCTGCTTAGCTGAGGCTGGCATTCTGCATGTGCTCTGTGTAAACACACCTCAGAAAGCTAAGCTGGACCCAGGATAGAAAGCTACTGCTCTGTGGCAATCTGTGATTTGAAGGCTGGTTAAAGCAGAAGAATCTGAATGGCTAATGGGCTGGTATGTGCAGAAACCAGAGCTGGTGCTCTGCTTAAAACAAACAGCTATCACCATCAGTGACAACTGTGCTAAAACACAGACTAGGTCTATCACCTCACTGCGCAACACGAACAGGGCATTCTCTACCGACATCTTGTTGCTTGCTCTAGAATATTACCTTTAGATGACATCAAAGATGTATTTATTTCATCTGCCTTTTTTTCACATTTTTCATAGTGCAGTGATAGCACATCATGTAACAACAGCCCACTGTAGCATGCATGCCACAAGTTCCCACCACTGTCACAGGGTCACAAGCTTGGGAAAGCATCTGCTATTATTTTTAAAGATACTTGCTTATTGTTAAAGAGAGGCATCAAGGGAACAAAGGAAAGAACATAGGATTCAAGATTAAACGGTTTGAATCTCAACTTTATCAGTCATTTTAGTTACTTTTCTTTTGTTGCTGAGACAAAATACCTGACGCCCAAAGTTAAAGGGGGGAAAGGTTTATTTAGTTCACAGTTTACAGAGGTTTCAGTCCATCATTGGCAGGCTCTCAGCCCAGTTGGATGGCAGACAGGCAACACAGAGGAGAAAGAGTTTATGGCCGGCAGAAGGCAGCAAAGCTAGTAGGGGAGCAAGGGCCCCAAAAAGCCTCTTTCTGTCCCTTATAGTGTATCTAGGCTACCAGGACTGGGGCAATGCCAAACCAATCGGTGGACTGATTCAGTAATTACCCACCCTTAATCCTAGCATTACACCATGAATCAACCACACACTCTAGATTCAGCCACCTTGGAAAAAGACCAACCTATGACTGTATGAGGCTTGGGGGGTCATCTAGACACAACTGTAACACCAATTATTAGCTGCTTTAGTTACTTTTATCTTGTTGCTGAGATAAAAATATCCAACACTCAATATTAAAAGGGAAAAAGTCTACTGAGCTATAGTTGATAGAGATTTGAGTCCATAATTGGCGGACTCCAAGGCAGGGTGGCATGGCAGGCAGGCATTGCAGAGAAGAGACAGTTCGTGGCGGGCAGAAGGTAGCAAAGCAAGTGAGCAAGCAAGCAAGGAAGGAAAAGATAGCCACAGCTCTTTCTGTCCCTTAAATTTTATCCAGGCTATGCAGAGCAGGTGGCACTCACATCCTAATCCCAGTGCCCTTGACCCTAGCACTGCACCATGAATCAATTCCAGCATCACACACTCTAGATCCAGCCCTCTGAAAAAGCCCCTGTATGATCGTATGAGGCTGTAGGGGAACATTCAGACATAAGCCATAACGTTAGCTTTGCACCTAAATTTCCTAACTTCTGAGACTCAGTGTCCTAACATGCTGGAAAACTAATCACATGGGGTGTACTATATTTTGAAGGTATTTGAGATTTTATAAAATATTTTTGGACTGGGGGTGTAGCTCAGTGGCATAGCACCTGCCTGATACACACAAGGTCCTGAATTTGATTCCTGATACAACAAAGCAAAACAACCCCCAAAACAATACACACACACATATATTAACGTATTTTTTCATTATATTTGCAGGTATCTTAAAGCAGGGAAGGAGAAGTGAAGGGAGAAAAAAAACGAGTTAAGATCTGTTATGCAGATGTACCAGTTCCCATAGTGAATGTGGTTGTTATGTGCTGAAACATGTACTAATAAAAAAAGAAAATTAGAAAAGAAAATTGAAAAAGCCAGGCATGGTGGCACATGCCTATAATCCCAGAACTCAGGAGGCAGAGGCAGGAGGATTACTGGGAGTTCAAGGCCAGCCTAGGCTATACAGTGAGTTACACTGAGTTCAAGGCCAGCCAGAAGGACATAGTGAATCTCTATCTCAAAAAACAAAACACAAAAACAAACAAACAAAAAAATTGAAAAGAAAAAAAAGTCATTTATAAGCATGACTACTTCAGAAGTTTCATAGCTGTTAAATCTGCTACTAGGTCTATTTACTATGTTCCTAAAAATTATGGCAGATACATTGCTATGTCACAATGTGGATTTGATAACTGTATATCAATATGACTAGTTTAATTTCTAATCTTGCACATTGTAATTAAGCTCTTAAAATATTGTTTTTTGAGCTGGGTGTTGTGGCACACAATTGTAACCACAGCACCAAGAGGGGCTGAGGAAGGAGAACAGGAAGTTAGACCTTAGTCTGTACACCTTAGTAAGACCCTGTCTCAAAATAAAAAAGGAAGAGCTGGGGATACAGCTCAGTGCTAATGTCATGGGTTCAATTCCCAGTATGCTACAAAAACATTAAATACACATATATTTTTTCTTGAGAAGGGTCTATAAACTTTAACACATTGCAGAAAAATAATAGCCTGTGGCAGCAAAATTTTTTTAAAAAAACAAATCTAATCTAGATTATCATTAGTTCATTAGTCAAGGTTTAGGCCTAATCCATTCTTTATTATTTTTTATGTCTCCATAAGTATGAAAGTGTAAGTATGTGCAGAAATATCTACCCATGCATAGAAATTCCATAGGTTGGCAGTTCAAAATCATGGACTTGGGAATCAGAATTCCTGGCTTTAGCCTCAGTTGTTACATATTAGATAAGTTATTTAATCTTTCTTCATCTCAGTTTCCTCACCTATAAAATTAAGGTAATAAAAGCACCCGAAAGTCTTTGTATTATTTCTCTATTCAATGGGTTGATAAGTTGTAAAACACTTAATATGGTGACTATTATATAGAATATGACTTTATGAATCTTGGCTAATATTATTACTATTATTAATATGGATGCATATGCATGTAAATATAGTCATCCCTGATATCCGTGAGGAATTGGTTCTAGGATTGCTACAGATACCAACATATATAAATGTTCAATTATTTGCAAATAACCTAACACACATCCTCCCACATATCTTAAATTGCCTCTGGATTATTTGTGATACCTAATACAACATAAATGCTATGTAAATATTTGTTATACTGTATTGTCGAGGAAACAATGACAAGAAATCTGTATACATCCACTACAGAATACTGTTTTTTCAAACATTTTCAACCTACAGTTGGTTGAATCTGTGGCTATATAACCCAGAGACAGTGACTCTATATTTATAAACACATAAATATATGCAAACATATATAAAATTTAATGGTTCTAATATTTAAAATAATAGTTGAGGCAAAAGAAAGAAGTATCTATAAAATGGTACCTTTGTTCTACTAGTTATGGGGCTCATTGCCATATCCAACCACTAGGTTAGGAGATTTTAAAAACAAGGAGGAAGAAATAAATCAGAGAAATTATGCTTGCTTAGAACATGGACAGTATAATGAAAGTCAGAGTAAAATCAGAATGATGATACCAGGTCACTAGATCACTGCAAACAAAGTTAAATACCGTTGGCAATAACAACATCAACCATCATATACCATGTATATTTACAAATTATTTTGTTTGGTTCACACAAAACAGTACTAATCTCTGTAGTAATCAGTGGTTTTCCATTTTGAGACGTTTGTGAAAATACTAAAGACTTGACTATTTTTCTCTGGGTCCAAGCTGTTGTAACAACAGCGATAGGTTACTACTCATTGTTTATTATGTGTCAGGTATCATAACAGATGTTTTAAACCATCAACTGTCATATAAACGAAGTAACATAATCTATAGTTTAGATAAAAAATTGAGGCACAAAAAAAGATTATGTAGCTTAGCCAATGTAATTCAGCTAACAAATGACAGTGCTAGAATTCAAAGCCTAGATTTATCACTTTAAAATCCATACTCTTTCTGTAATGCTACACTGAATAATATTAAAATGAGTCTACTAAATTCTACTATCAGTTATATCTCTGATATTCACTCAAATTATTAATATTTGATGTTAAGAGGAAAAGTTGTACAACTATATATGACAAGCATGGCATATAAAGATTTTACTGTGTACGTTTATATTTTTAGGACCTAGAAGTAAACCATAATAATCTGAATCTAGGAAGCAGTGGGTTACGTTAGAACATTAATTCACTGTATTAGGTTCAAGACTACAGGTTGCTACTGAAATGATGTCTCATTCAGGGAAGGCCTCTTCGGTCCTCTACCCAGACAACGGCAGCATAGAAAGCATTCGATTTAATTAGTTGTGTATGTAGAAAGAGATAGTCATCTGTTTCCATGGAGTCAAACACATCACTGACATACTTCTCCATGGAAACAGAGAAGGGAAAAAAGAAAATGCTAAAGTGAATGAATTCACTGAGCAGTTGGTGAACAAAGATTCAGGAAAAAATTAATTCATCTGTAGTACTATGTTACTAGTTTAGAAGGAGAAATAGCCTGTATTTAGAGATCATCAAACAGGCATTTTTTAAAAATTTTATTTAAAGAGAAAAAAACCCCAAACAAAACAGAATAAAGGGTAGCAACAATACAGAATCCCAAGGAAAAAAGGAAAAGAGCCAAAAAAAAAAAAAAAAAACCCCACTAAGAAATCAGTACTTGACAAGTTACATACTGACATCTTGGAAATAGTTGTTCAAATTACAAAATTAAAACATGCAAAATATACATTCAAACAGTGACACTGTTAACAGTTCTGCTCCCAAACAGGTATTCTATAAAAGAATGTTTTAAACACACTGAATTTAAGATTAAAACAGTTATGATTTTAGTACAAATATACATGTTGAGAAATGGCATGCATATGTCTATGCATAGAAGACATGATGGAAAAATCTTTAAAAGATGAACAGTGTTCTTTCCCACAGTCAGGTTTGAGTCAGGAGTTTCTTAGCCCAAATGATAAAAAAATACAAGGAATCAATCTACCAATAAATGTATCAGCTCTGTACTAGTTTCCCATCATGATTAACTTTTGGTTTTCAAGGATTTTATCTTGGGAGCTATAAAATTATAGGAAAATTTCAAGAAATTACAAGAAAACATATTAGTCAATTTGTATAACTAACCCTATATAAATGTTTTAAGTTACAACATACCACATAGTGTTTTCTTTGAAGGTTGCATTTTTAATTAAAATATTGAAGAGTTCATTTTATATGGTTCTTTTTCTTGAGGCATTTTGATTTAAAATTTTTATTTCCTTGTGGAATTTAGTCCCAATCTGCCTCTCAATTCAATTTAATTCAACTCAATTCATTTTTAGTCCTAGCTCTTGAGATGATTAAAGACTACTGGAGAGAAAAGAGACTTAAAGAATAAATGCAATATTTACTAATTTCTTGAACAAATATTTTTCATGTGCTTACTATATGCAAGTATGAATTCTGTGGACAGACTGATGAATTAAACAGACTTAGTCCAGTCTCCTAAAGCTACTAGCTTATGGAAGATACTGAGACAGTCATATATGCAATAATCTGAGATGAGGCCTAGGAAGAAAAACTGCAGGAGTAAAACAAGAGAACACAATGAACACATGACAAGTGAGACTGGATTACTGGAGGAGGTCTCACTGATGAAGTGTCCTCACAGTGGAGAAGTGCAGACTGACTATGAGTCAGACAGAAAGGAAACAGCAACCTGTCAGGTGAAAGCCTGAAAAAGAAAGTGTTGGCAGGTTTGAGACACAGAAAGCAAATTTTCCTAGGAAGAGAGTGGTGAAAAATAAGGTGAGCGAGGGGAAAGGGTATACTTTAAACGCTCTAAATTTTATTTCAAGTATAACGATAAGTAATAGTTTTGAACAGGAAAGTGATACAAGTGTATATACATTTTCCAGTTCAGACACAGAAATTTAGAAAAAAAAAAAGAAATTTAGGGGAAAAAACCCCCAAGAGGTACCACTAAATTGTAACGCTTAAGGGGGTATGCACATGTGTAAAACAACAATGTAATCATTACTAGAAAAGTCAAGAAAGGCGCTGGGGGTATCACTTAGCAGTGGAATGTGTGTGGAACAGTGGCTCAGTGTGCTAACATGTACAAGGCCCAACAGGAACAAGGTCTGACCCCAGCACCCAGGTCACGGGGGCAAATCCGAGTGATGCAGAGAATGCATTAGAACTTTCTGAGAGGACTGACAAGGTTTGGTCCCTTGGTCTGAGTGGTAGTTCCATGGATGTTTGTGTCATATTTGTTAAATTGTACATATAAACTATCTGTACTTCTCTAGGTGTATACATGAACAAGAGAAAGTATGTTTTCTTTTCTTTTAATGAAAGGATTGAGGTGAAGAAGTGGAGAGAATGGATGCAAATGGCTCAAGAAGCTTGGCTTTGGTGAAAGAGCATGCTAATTGTCTCCCTGTCTATTCCTCTTATATTTCTTTTCAGGAACTGTGTACCTTAGTTTTGAGTGTCCAGGGAGAGATCTTTTTTTAGCCTCTTCTGTCTTAGGTGGGGCTCTGTGTCTAACTCTACTCCACCAGCGTACTGACAAGCTGCTTCCCCGACACTCACTCTCTTTCTTTTAGCTGGGGTTTGACTGCAAAGATACAGTTTTCCTGTAACCCAGAGAAGGAAGGATGGATGTTGAAATGGCAGAGGCAAGACCTAGCAGATCCGACTGATTTTGTGAAGCTGAGACATCTACCCTCTATAGACTGCCCAAGTACCTTGTGGCATTTTGAGAGTGAAACACACGTTTGGAGCTCCAGAAGCACAGTCAGTGGGCGTGTGGTGCTCACACATGCTATACTTCTGTCTTTGGTAAGCCACTCTACAGCAGTTTAACTGTGCACGAATACAGTTATGAAGGAAAGTTGCAAAATACAGCAATACACAGAGAGAAATGAAGAAACAAAGATAGGATTTTTAAATAATGCAAATAATGAACATGTTTAGATTATCAATTTAGACTTTAGAATATAAGAATGGAAGAAAGGACTACAGAAAGTAGAAATCAGAGGTTTAAAAAATACAACAAATTCCCTTAGAAGACAAGAGGGACAAAAAACCAAGTTCATGTGGAAGAACTGATCTTTGGCAGAAAGAGAAAAGAGTTGCTCTGCTTTAGCAGAAAAAAAGAAGATGATGGGTGTGGATGTGGAAAGATTTGTAGACATCATGTTGATGTTTTTTTTTTTTTTTTTTGGTTTGCATCACTGAGCTACATTCCTGGCCCTAGACAGCATGTTGAAAGATGGTGTTGTTCCTATTTAATGTCTTCACTTTCACTGGAGAGCAGAGTCCCATTTAAGAATGGAGGAAGTGAGAACTGACACAGGTTTCAGTACCATGTGAAGGTACGAAACATTCATTATGGAGAAATGTTACACGATGAGTGCTTATCTGAAGTAGGGATTCATGAATTTGTGAGTTACTGATCTTCCAGGCAAGTTCAACTGCTCCGGGACTGCCAAGGGTGGATAGCTTCCATCCAGAGTTGGAGGTGCAACAGCCTAGCAGAACAGAAGTGAAGAAAACAGAATCTTCCCAACAGAAGGATTTTAATAATAGACCATGGAATCAGGGCTAAATAGTGAGGAAGATAAAAACAGAAACTAGAGCAGAAAATGGACTAGAAGTTTTATGAGAATGAGCAACTACTATTTATCACTAGTGAGCTAGTGAGGGAAAGTGGAGGAGCATTCAAATGAGACCGTCAAAGGCATCGACTGGGAGTACAGGTAGCTAAGATAAGGGACAAGGTCTCTGTAGAGGAACAGAAATCTGACTGTGGCAAGTAGTTTCGTTTTTAAAGATGAGTAGGATTCTGTTCAGTAGAGAAGAAGGCAAGGTCACAGCAGAAAGAAAAGAGAACAATGGAGACCAGAAAAATAACCTTTAGCTTTCCCCGAGGTTAGAGAATATGGGTAATAGTTTCTGGAAATATAAGATGAAAACAAACACTGAAGGAACAAGTATGAAAGATACAGTCGTTTCAACATTATTTTACAGCCCAAGTTGTCAATCATGATGCTACCAGACATTGGTATGTATAAAGATGACAAATAATTTATATTTTTATTTTATTTATTTTCTTTGGAACGTGTGACTATGTGGATTTGTGACTTTTGCAATTCTTAGAAAATTCTTAGCCATTACATCAATAAATACTGCTTTTCCTCTATTTACTTTGTTTTCTTTACAACTTTTACACTGCACTTTTGAAAAAATCAGTATGTTAGTAGTATATAATATTAAAATTCCTCATGTGAAATTGGTCTATGTATATAATACATCTTAATTCCTTTATTCCATCCTCTTTTACTCCTTCCCATTCCCCTCCTTATAGCTTTTGATCCTCTTCTGTTTTGTACACTTAACTTCTAAAAATCATTTATACAGGTAAATAAAGATAATAATTTATAATTATTATAAATTGTAAATATCAGAACATTGCATATATTATACATTAAATGTTTAAAAATCTATATCCAGTGTCTCATTCTAGATCTGTTATTAAAATAACATAGTATCTAGATTCACTTTCCGTTATGGTGGTTATCTAAAATGTTCCCTTTCTTAGTTATTTTTCTTGTTACTGAGATGAAATACACCCAAAGTTAAAGGAGGAAAGATTTAGCTCACAGTTTCCAGAGGTATCAATCCATAATTACCTGGCTCCAAAGCAGGGTGGATGGCAGACAGAGGAGAAACAGTCATGGTGAGCAGAAAATAGCAAAGCAACAAGTGACTACCATAGGTCTTTCTACCCCTTATATCTTATGTAGGCTGCTTTGGGGGGGTAGCACTCACACCTGTAATCCCAGTGACCTTGATTTTAGCATTCCACCATGAATCATTTCCAGCATCACACACTGTAGATCCAGCTACCTCTGAAAAAGCCCTACTTACAACTGCATTAGGCTTTGGTAGGACAAAACACAAATCATAACATTCTGCCCCTGGCATCCCAAAGACTCAAGTGTATCCCTTTATGCCAAAGGCATTTAGTCCACCTCCAAGAGGAGCCAAAGTCCTAACAGTTTCAGCACCGCTGAAAAGTCCAAGTCCAAAGTCTTCTCTGAGATTTGAGGCAAACTCTTAGCTAGGAGCCCCATACAGATGAAAAGAAGCTTAAACAGTTCCAACATACAATGGTGCAAGATAGACATTTCCATCCCAAAAGTTACCAATGCAGGGATAGCAAAGAATGGGACCAAAGCAAGACCAAAATCCAGCAAGGCAAACATTAAGTCCTGTAGTTCCACGTCCAATGTCCTCAGCGATCTGTGGCAAGCTGTGAGCTCCAAAGGGCTTGTGTGGTTGTGCTCCTATGGCACTGCCAGTGGTGGCACCTCTCATGGCTTCTTTCTTTGGCTGGCTTTGCTCACTCTTTGCAGTTTTCCTTGGACGGTCCCTGTTCTTGGCTTCTCCAAACTCCAGGCATCTGTACTGCACCTTGAGCTTCACCCTCACAGTGCCACACTCTGCCCTCTCAGGGGCACACTGCCTGGATTCCCAGGCCTTCTTGTGAAATATGGGTGGAAGACTTCCTGAGCTCACAACTCTTACATTCTGCATGCACCTAAAACCAGCACCACATGAATGATGCCAAGACCTGCCTCCAGCTGGAGCAATACTCAGCTTTCCTTGTCTCTTGGGTGTAGGAGTTGAGTGCCTGAATTTCTGAGCACTCTGAACCCAGTCCCAAGGAACAAATTCTCCAGGCTGCCGCTATTCTGGAATATGGTGCTCTAGAGCTATCTTCTCCAAGCAAAATCTTTCACCTTTGCAAGTCTGAGGGTGCAAAGGCTGGAGTCCTGCTACTTCTTCTAACACCCTCAGGCCACCTTTTCTGTTGTCTTCTGAAATACTTGGCTTTTTCTTGTTACTCTTTTCAGTGACCAATTTCTCCTGTTTCATTTTTCCAGGCAACAACCTTTCTGGAGCTTCCTTTCTGGTCAAATACAAACTTTCTGAATCATTCTGCTGGGCTCTTTGCTTTTGATTTTCAATGTAAATCTTGTTAAAAGGCCTCAACAATAGCCATGCATCAGTTTCAACATTAGACTGTCTTAAAATTCCTTCTGCCAGATTAATTAGTCTGTTACTATTAATCTTAGTCTCAGGCAAAGTCTCTGGACATGAGCAAAATGCAGACAAACTTTCTGCCAATGTATAACACATTGTCTGCAGTCTAACAGTCAGTGCGATCCTTCCCAGCAGAAACCTCCTATAGTGTGGTCTTTAAATGGCAGGATTTCTGTCAGCCTTCTGGTCTTCTAAGTTCTGACCAGAATCTACCAATAAGTACCACCAAGGTGTTCCAGATCCATTTTTCAGCTGGCATCTCTGAATCTTTCCAAAATCTTCCCACAAGCCATTCCCAAATGCTGAACCACATAGTCAGGTATAGTCACAGCAACTACCCCACTTCTCTGGTTCCAAATTCTGTCTTTGTTAGTATTCTTAATGCTGAGACAAAATATCCAACACCCGAAGTTAAAGGAAGAAAGGTTTATTTAGTTCACAGTTTATAGAGGTTTCAGTCCATAATCAGCTGGCTCCAAGGCAAGGCGGCATGTCAGACAAGTATTGCAAAGGAGAAACCGTACATATCATGTAGGAAGTAGCAAAGACCACAGCTCTTTCTATTCCTTATATCACATCCAGGGTGCTCAGGGCAGGCAGCACTCACACCTTTAATGCTAGTGTCCTTCATCTTATCATTCCACCATAAATCAATTCAGCTATCACACACTCTAGATCCAGTCACCTCTGAGAAAGCCCCACATATGACTTCATGAGGCTCTGGGGGATATCTAGACACAAGCCATAACATTCCCTCAAAAAGTTCACTGATCTGAAGGTTTGGTTGCCAGCTGTTTTCGCAGGGTTATGGGGTTGTGAGGGCTCTAACTTCATCCATGGGTTAATACACTGGTGAGATCATACTTCAGTGGCTTTATTGGAAAGTAATGGAAATAGGAGGCTGAGCTCCTTCTACACCCTTTTGCCTCGTCACGCCCACAGCATTGGAACCAGACAAGTACAAACTGAAACCATGAGTCAAAATAAAACTTTTCCTCCTTAAATTGTTTCTCTCAGGTACAGTGGTACCTTGGATCACAAAATTAATTATTTATGCAATTCTGGTGGCAGAATTACATATGCTTGCAATTCAGTTGCAACCAGAATTGTGGAACAAATGTTTCAACTAGAATCATGGAAAGAATTAAGTTCATGAACAGAGCTACCACTGTATTTTGGCAGAGTGACTGAAGCTAACAGAGTGACAAATACACAGAAATTTCTGAGGTCCTTTTATGTATTCCTAATCCATGTTTTTAAATTTTAGGTCTCAATTTCTTTCTTGTCCAAATGTTGCAATAAAATCTAAATACTACTATATTTCTATTAAAATGTATCAGTAAATTGCAAATTAAAATTAATATTAACCAACTCCCTTAGGACAAAAAGTCATTTTTACAGTTTTGGAAGGGGATGCTTACCTACAATGAGCCTTTGAAGTGTACCTTTATCTCCATTAACTGCAGCAGCATGAACTTGTGATGCTAATGAAGAACCAGTAAAGGGAAAGTTCTCTGACTTGTTCATAGTTGTTCCAAAAACTGGAGCAGCCTGAAACAATGATTTAGTCAATGAATATATGCAGGAAACATTTCTGCAATCTGTCTCATCAGGTCTAAATGTGGATGTTGTAAACATGTTTCACTAGAAATATTTCACTACAATGAAAACAATGTAGTACTACTCCTATAATTGCCATAATGTGGCAATTTAAGTGACTGTGGCATAAGTTGTTCATCTATAAAATGAAAGGATTGAGTGCTTTAAAAACCATTCTCAGGGACTGAGAAAAAAGAAGACCCAATATTTAACATTAAGTACATGGTTCGGTGAGTATAACGACTTCTACGTTAATACAGGTAATATGATTCCACATAACACTAAACACTACAAGTAATATTTGGAAGCAAGCTGCAGATCAAGGCAGAAAAGGGGTACGATGTCAAGTCAGCATCAACTGGGTTTATGCACTACATCAAAAGGCATCTAGTTCTTCTCTTCATGTCTGCAATTACAATGTGACATTGTAATTTTTTTTTCTGTCCTTAGTCCACTAAAGAAACACACCTAGCTTGAGATCTTGACCTTAAGATTTTATTTGGAACACAGGATGTTTAGGATTAAATATATTTCACTAAGAAAAAATTGTTCTGGTTGGTACTCATTTTTTTTTCTGAGGGCTTTCTAGAAATGTATCACTTACATAGGAAAACAGTGACTTCCCTTTCATAGGAGTTGTTTTAAGCAGAGGTTGGAATGTGTCAGAAATGTAGCAAAAATTCAAACATAGGAAGAAGTGAGGGGAAGATACATTAACTATATTTGCTAAATCTAAGATGCTCTATCAAAAATCCAGAGTTAACTGCCAACAAGTACCAATGCGATAAGAGGTATAAGAAATGTAGGAGTCATGGGGATCATCATAGCAAATTGGAATTTACAGTACATGCTTAGGGGAAGTAAGCAGCTTTTAATGGGTTCCAGTTAATTGTTGCCATGAAGGTAGGCAAGTCTCTTCCAATTTCACTAAAAACCATCTCATTCCTATTTATGTGCCTCCTGGAGTTTTGAGAGTTTTTGCTCCCAAACCCTAGGGAGTTACTCACAACAGGTGAGTCAGGACTTCTATTGTCATTGACGAGGATTTCTCCTTATGGAGAAGTTTTTAAAATTACGGTAAAAGTTCCTTGTGTTTATTTCGTTGGCAATTTGAGTTAACATCATGGTAGAAAATATAGAGGAAATTGATAGTGTGAGATAAGTCAGTCGTGTCTGAGCAGGTCTGTCCTGTCAGAAAAATTACTAATATAATAGTAATAGGATTATATTAAAGTCACTTGGAGAAGCCACACACAACAAAAAAAAGGTTGGGGTGGAGAAACATGACTGAGAGTAATTGTGCTTGAGTTCTAGGTTGCATCATTAGTAATTAGTAGTGTGTCTCTAAACCTGTCTCAGCTCTCTGGATTTCTGTAAAACATGAAAAATGAACAGTGTGGACTAGGTTTATTCATTCAACAAGTGCCAACTATGTGGATAGCTCTGAACTCTAAGACCTGTCAGTTTAGAGTCTAAGTGATCGGTTTTAGCCACATCAGAACCAGAAAAATTTTTTGTATAATTTGAAACATTAAAATTAGATTTCAGTTGTGTATATATGTATTTATATATTTCATCTCATAATTCTTACCACTTAGCATTTTGAGATTCAGATTTAGTGCTTTGTAAATGTTTGTTCAGTGAAAGGTTATAGGCTGAGCACTAAGTCCAAAGGGTAAGGAGGATCAAAGTTTAATTTCTTTTTTAATTCCCCAGTTCAACAATGTTTGGGTTCTGTCAGAGAGGTAGACACATAGTATAGAGATAAGAGCACTGCCATGGAAGCCACTGACTTACTTTGTTACCCTGAGTTCATTTTAGCACAAATGCATTTTTTGGTGAATTTATTTTTTGTAGATGGAAGTCAAAACAGCTTTGTTAAATATGCTATACTATGTAAAGGTACCATCATCTTTAACCTGTTATAAAATAAGCCAATCTAATAAATGTTTAATAATTATAACTGTACAAAACTAGTAGTATTGTAGTCATACAAAGGAAAAGCAATTTTCCTTAGGACAAAAGGGTGGTTGATTGTGACAGATGTCAGAGCTGACCTGTGTCAGAGATGGTGACATTTGAGATGACATGCCAGAAAGAGGCGAGGTAAGGCCATTTTAGGCAGCAGGAAAACTGGAACAAAGGCATCGGGGTAGGGAGAACCGCAAATCTCCTAGAGCTCCTGGTTGCTCAGTAGTCAACATATTGTGCTTCAGGGAACATGGGCCCACTGAGTGTTTACAGACAACCCTGGAGAGCTACCGGGAGCTGGGTGCAGTTCCTTGATTGTTTGGCCAAGGAGTTTGTAATTGTTTTCCTAATTCATGCATTAGAAGCAATCATCTAGCAGTGAGTTTTTCAGTGTATAACGTGTTATCCTGTCTCTTACGACAGCTACTTTTTACACGGGCCCTCATAATCAGTTTGGGATAAGGCAACTCACTGAACCCTGAGTGGAGGCTCCTATTTTATAACGAAGAAAACAGCACAGAAAGAGGAGGCAGCAGGCGAGGAGGCCAGTGAGAGAGGTTCAGATCAAGGCTAAGGCCAGGAGGACCGTGAGTCTGCGGGAGCGGCCAGGGCGGTGCACACCGATCAGTCAGAGTCTCCCAGTGAGGCCCTTTCCTACTCACCCTCGCCTCCTTCAGGACTGACGTCCCGAGGATGGCTCCAGGAGGCGACCCCCACGGGGCCGCCCCTCTCGCCAGGCGCGCGATACCACACCCGTAGGCTCAGATCCCAGGGCGCTGAAGCCCGCAAGCCCCTGCAGAAGGCCAGGGGCGGTGCTCCGCTGCACGGCTTTCTGGGAATTGTAGTTCCTGTGCGGGAAAACGCAGAGGTGCATGGACCTCTGCCCTTTCAATCCCACAGGGCCTAGCGCGAAAGGACTCGACGAGTCTGGTTTAAGGGCCTGCTGGGAAAGAGAGTTCTGGGCGGTTGATGACGTGCCCGACCAGGGAAGTGCAGGACTACATTTCCCTTCGTGCTCCGAAGTGGGCAAGACCCGGAAGTGAGGGCTACGAGGCCTCTCTGGAAGTTGTCCCGGGTGTTCGCCGCTGGAGCTCCGGGTCGAGAGGACGAGGTGCCGCTGCCAGGAGGATCTTCAGCAGCTGCCGGCTCCCGGAGCCCAGCCCTTTCTTTTCCCAGCCCAGCCCAGCCCAGCCCGGTTCCAGCTACCAACGCCCATCCCTGCCGTGGACCCCAGCGTTACCATGAATCCTGCCGTCTTCCTATCTTTACCGGACCTCAGATGCTCCCTGCTGCTCCTGGTGAGTGAATTGGGGAATGACAGACCCTTCGGCCGACTCACCGACCGCCCCCCGCCCTCCCCGAGGGGGGACCCCTGCTTCCGCTGGTTTCTTACCTTTTCCTCCGGTGGCGAGTGCACCTCCCCCTGTGTCTTCACTTTTGCTATCTGTCTGTCAGCATTCCAGGCCCAGGCGCCCTGAGGCCTGAGAAACCGCGGTCGGGGGTCTGGGACCTGTAAACAGGAGAATAAATCCTGGGGGAGTATCGTGCGTGGGAGAGTCGTGGCAGAGGCGCTCCCTTTACTCCCAAAGTATGGGCGTTGTTTGAGCTTTGGGGCTGTATGGACCTGGTGGTACCCTGAATTCTGACCGAGGGTAGAACTAGTTTTCCTCCCACCTCCTCCCTTTGGGAAGGGTGTGAAGTTAATAGGTTCTGAGGTGGTGTAGATTTCACTCTGGAACTCTTCAAGGGTGCGCGAGTTTGCAGAGCCATCTGTTGTGGCTTCATAGGATTGGTTGGGAACCCGGAACTGAAGACCGGTTTGGTTTCTGCTGGGAGACTAAGGGTTTGAAAAGGGTGTGATTATCTGACGAGCTCAACCCAAGGCCTTCTTTAAGCCTTGTTATGGCCTTCCTACCCCTACTGAAGCGTATTTCTTCTTGGTACTGCTCTTGACCTGAGAACGGCCCGGTCTCTGGCATGCGTATTTCATTACTCAACTTTCTAACCTGCTCAACATATCCCGTCTTACAAAAGAATCTTTCCCCAGTTCCTCTTCTTCCAAAGTACATCCTTACTGTGCAACCTGCTTGCTTAGACTTCAAGTGAAATTGAGATACACGTGCAGGACTAACTCCATATGGCAAAACAATCTACGTTTAATTGAGTTCTTACTGTAATACCATATTTGAAAATGTTTTAATTATAGGAAAGTTCTAGAAAGCCAAATTAAGATGAACATTATTGAGAAACCATTTTCTTTGCAGTTTAAGAAACATATAATTCATGCAGATTATAGGCAAAACTGCTGACAGGAAAAAGTTTCTTGACTTGCAGTGTTATTCATGTCAGATTAAAATTTAATTCTTGTGTTTGAAATAGTTTTTTTTCCTCTTTCTCTTTGTACTTAGACTATATATTCAGAGGCCATATATAGCACTCGGTCCATTTCAGAAACAAAGCTTGGCAAAAAACTAAATGTCAACATACTTTTAAGAGCTACAAGTTGTATTATAAACATAGTAGTATTAAATGATAAAACATCTTATTGCTTCTTATAAGCATACAACAGTGGTTTCTATATAGAGAAAAACATTTTGTACAATTTTTTTTTGTGATTTCATTGTACATCAACTCTTTTTTCCATCTAGAAATGTTGGTATAATGCCATTATTAGAGACCACTCTATTCTTAAGAAAACTAGATGCTTATCTTTTCCTTATCCATAAAATGGCTTGAATTAAGAGTTGTCTGCTAGAAATTACTTTTAAGTTATAGAAAAATACGAAGGGCAAAAAACTCAATGGAAAGGAAAGTTGAAACATTGAATAAGGATACTATTACAGACACTCTTTCCTCTACTGGTCTTCTTTGAAATAACTTAGCTTTTTGTAGAAAACTTAATTCTGCTAAGTAGGTAAAGATTTTTTTTCAAGTCAGATCTATATTTTACTAAAATCAAGTTAACATTTTATCTATTTATGATTCTAACCAAATGAAGAATGGAAACCTAGAACACATTTTAGAGAATACCTCTCAACCTAATGGTCTGGAAAATAAGTCCCAGAAAAAGTTTAATAAACCAGAATTACAAGTCAAACTAGATTCAATTTGAACACAGTGTTTATCTAGTTTTAATAAGCTTGTGCCAGTTAGCAAATATTTATAAAACATCTATCTAATCACAAATTTGAGTTGCTTACCCCACTGATAATTTTGTTATAGTTATGGAAACTCCTTGCTTGCTATCTCACCTAATAAATACATCCTCTATGTTCCTCAATTTATTCTTTTCCTTGTCTTCCAACTTCTCAGATTTCAAGTATATTTCATACAAACATAAGAAACTCAAGTTTCCACTTGGTGTAGGTCATCATTTTTGTTGTTGTTTTTGTTTTTTTCTTAAATGGAAACAACTATATTTTCCTTTTACTACAATAAGTTTTTTCAGACACTCAGTATCTCAGCCCTAGAGAACTAGACATACTTAAATTTAGTGATGTTCGTAACACCAGAAACATAATCTTCAACTCCTGGGGGCAAGTAGCTATCTTTTCCCTGATCTCAAAAGCACTTTAGAACATATCACTGTACATCTTCAAAACCTTTCCAGCTGGGCAACTAAACACAAAAATTCAATGTGCTAATGTTCTTCCTGAGGCTTTGTATATTAAAATGTCATTAATTGTCCCTTTTGTTTGAGATAGGTTTATTCAGGATTGAAAATGATTGTTTTCTGCAGAAATATTTCTTAGCATTATTTTTTCTGTATTGGTTGTATACAAGAGTTTCAAAAAAGTGATGAGAAATAAGGCTAAATTGGAATAAAGTTGTCTGATATATGCTAAGTAACCTCTTGTGGTTAGGAGATTTTTAATATTTTATTCTAGTTTCTCTATTCAAGATGTTTTCTCATTAATCTTGTTCATTATGTTTATAGATCATAAACTGTCACTAACCCTAACTGACCTGTGTTTGAACACTTAAAATTTTTATCATTGTTCTTTGGTTTGTTCAATAAGTACAGAAAGTTAGAAAAAGTTTGCTTAAAAGGAAGCTAAATTTAGGAAGTGTGTTTATTTAATTTAAAATTTTATAACTATCTTGAAGATAAGTACAGTAAAATTTACAGGTGTGTCAGTTTTAACCATAAGGCCAATAATAAGTACAGATTCTAGTCCTCAAGAAAAGTACTTTCGGAGGCATGCAGTTCAGTTTATAACTAGGGAGTTGTTGCCCCTCATCTGTAACTTACAAACCTGGCTGCTTATTAGAATTGCCTGGGATAATTTTTAAAAAATGATACCTGGGACTGTAGTTCAGTGTTACAACACATGTGCTATGGGTTCAATCCTGAGGACAGCCCCCAACCCCAACCCCACCACCAAAAAAATGTTTGGGCTCCATGCTAAATCATTTTTATCTATGGGACCTAGGCATCAATTTAAAAAAAAAATTTTTCCCCTAGAATACCATTATTATGTCTAGAAAAATCAGTTAAATATTCAGTCAGTATTTGGATTTTTCCTGATTGTGTCCATGTGAGAAAAACAACTATAACAAATTGGGGCCATATACGAGGTTCATTCATACCAACTAGTTCATGTCTCTTGTTAAAACTTTCTTTTACTTTTGCTATCCTGTAGAATTTCACACATTATGAATATTATTGTATCCTCATGATGTAGTTTTATGTTTCTCTGTTGTGTTTATTAAACATTTTTAAGTCAGTTTTTGTGGTTTTAATGCTAGTTTGGCATACATTGTTAGATTTATTTGTCTTTTACTTTTTTACTTTTTAAAAATTTGTGTTTTCTTTTATAATCATGTAAAACTTACTGCTTCCAAAGCCAAATGTGTGAAGGAAATGGTATTTGAATGATTCTAATGTGTATCCTCTCTGTCATTCCTAATATAAGGAAAACTTAAGTTTACTTTTAAATTTTGTGACTATTCCTTCTTTTGGGTTTTAATGCATCAAATATATTTATTATGTGTAAATATATTTTCCCCCATTTGATTAAGCTGTACATATTATTGATACTTGTTTACACATTTTTTTTTCAACTTAAAATTTTACCCTAGAGATGAAGATAGAAATATTTTGTATTTCTTTTTAAGCTACTTACAACAGGGTAGACTCATTTGCTGTTACAATAGTTTTGTAAGCATACAGAGTTTTGATATCATATCTTTGAGATAGATTCCTGTAAGTGAACTTACTAGGGCAAATGGTAAATGTACAGAATATGTAGTTTTATAGATATTGTTATGATATTCCTCTATTGGGGTTGTGCTGGTTTTCTGATCTTGCCAACAATGTATCAGTTTCCCTGTAGACTTGATAAGCTATGATGTCAAATAACTTGTCATTTGGATAGATGAGAAGTGGCATCTTAGTGCATTTTAATGTGATTTTATTTACTGTACGTGATAGTATTAATATTAAAATTAATGTTAATTTTTAACATGTAAAGGTTATTTAGTGTCTTTTGGTGTGGGCTGTCCTCTTATCTATAGATTTTCAGTCTTCTGTTTCTGTCTGTTACACAAACTCACTGAGAGAAAGAGGGAGAGAGAAAGAGACAGCTTTTTTTTTTTCTTTTTGAGATGAGGTGTCACTGTGTAGTTCATGGCATTGAACTCACTGTGTAACCCAGGCTGGCCCCAGACTCACAGTGATGCCTGAGTGCTGGGATTACAGACATGTGCCGCCATGTCAGGTGAAAATTCTTAACTTTTGTGTTCTTATTTGATGCTGTGATGTACCTGAGGTTGAGTGGTACTGGAATATACAGTTGTACTTGAATTCAAAAAATATTTCTGATGAGTTAAATTTTGTAAAAGGCTTGGAGAATATGTCTTATTACCACAGTTAATGAAAATATTTTCTAAACTATATATCATGAATTTTAAATAGCTTTATAGTACACTGCATCATGTTTTAATATGTTATTATTTATTTCCAGTTTTTCATTTATAAAAACGTACAAAAGATGTACATACAATGACGTTCAATGCAAACCCCAAAATATATGCTCAGGATACTTCTAGAATTTCATGTCTTGGGTCATGTGGGGTGTTGTTGTTGTTTGGATTTCTGATAAATGGTACCAGCTTGCTCTGCTGAAAAGCTGTACCAACTCGTATTCTTACCAACAACATATGCACACACCTTCCTTCCTTATATTCTAATGGACAGTGTTTTAGCATCTGTGGCATTTTTTATAAATTAAGAATGATACCTGATTTAAATTACATTGCTTTGATTGCAACCAAGTTGAGTATTTTTCACATTTGTTGAGCATTTATATTTCTGAGTTCATGTGTCACTTGTTCATATTATTTGTCCTTTTTCAAAAAATAGGTTACTCTTTAATAATTCAAAATAAAACTACTCACAAGATAGAGTTTAAGAACAATGAAAGGGTTATTTATACCTTCATTTGTTAGTGTCCATTCAAGAGGGAGCACTCAGCGGTGTAAGCATTTACCTGGCAAGTGTGAGGTTGAGTTTGATCCTCAGTACCAAAAAAAATAAATAATGGTAGCACTGGACAAAGCACAGATGTTAAGGTATTTCATTTACTGAACACTGCAAATTCGGGTAAATTATCTTTTGGGGGGGGTACTAACCACCTTGCGCTTCTAGGCAGGCACTTGTGCCACTGAGCTAAATCCTTGGTTGGCCCAGTTATCTAAAGTGTTTAGTCTATAAGGTAAGCACACTGGATTTGATAATTCTTTGTGTACTGTATCTTGTTTTCCTGGCGACAATATTCCCCTAACTCTTCCTAAGTATGGACTTATGATTTGATTGGATCTTTCCTTTAAAAATCTACTTTTTTATTAGTATTTTTATAGTATGTAAAGTTTGCATTCCTTTGTGTACTTGGTACATGTACATAACATAGCTTAATTCATTTTTTCATCTCTTTTCCTCCCACCCTCTTCCCTACATCTTTTGATCCCCGTACCATTTTAGAAAGATCTCTCTACTTCCTATTAGCTTATCTTTTATTTTGGTTTCTCCTATAAGTGATATTCAAGCTTGTGTGTATTTCACTTAACATTATAGTCTGGAGGTGCGTTCATTTTCCTACAAATTTCTTGTTTATTTTTATGGGAGAATACTCCATTGTGTGTAAATACCACATTTTTTTATCCATTCATCTGTTGATGGACTTATAAACTGCTTTAAAATTTGGCAACTATGAAATGTGCTGCTATAAACATGGGTATGCACGTGTCACTGTAATATGATGTCTGTAATTCATTTGAGAAAGTACATAGATGGGGAATAGCTAGGTCAAATGGAATTTCTAGTGTTAGCGTTTTGAGGAATCTCCATACTGATTTCTATAGTGGTTATGACTAGTGTACATTACCACCAACAGTGTAGAAGGCACAGCATTTGTTATTTAATTTCTCGATGATGGCCATTTTTTCTGGAGTGAGGTGGTTTCTCAGTGTTGTTTTGATTTGCATTTCTCTAATGGTCAAAAAAAATCTACTGACTTTTAAAGAGGTTGTGGAACTGTGCTACTCTGTTAGCAAGTAAGGAAAAGCATGCTTTGGTCAGAACCACTGTGATGTTGACTATTGCTGTGCTGTTTCATTTAATTAAGAAAGTGATTAAAAACAGTTTCACTTTTCACAGCATGTATTGACCATTAGCCTACCTTTGATTCCATAGAGAAAAACTATCTATAGCCTAGACTACAGGAACTTAATCTATGTCATTAGGATTATTTTTTTCTTTTCTTCTATCACTTGAATTCTTGTTTGCTATGAAAGAGCAAATAATGAGATAATTGAAATGCATATCATACTTCCCAAGAAATTCATAATTCAGTTTGAGAGAGATGCATGTGAGGTAATGAGACCTCCAAAGGGAAAGTGACAGGTGCATAAAGACACTTACAGGAGTGGGCTGTAGGCCTGACGCTCAGAACTTGGTCGTAAGCCTCCGCATACTTCTTTGAAATAGCCTCACTTCAGGCTTGCTGAATTAGAACTTGCACTTTAACAGTATTCCCATGTGATGGAAATGCACATCAAATTTGGACAGTGCTGTTGAAGTATTTGTAAGTAAGAAATTCTCAATGGAGGAATCAAAGCCGAGATACTGGAGAAAGATGTATATGAGTATTGCCTTGAAGGGTTAAATTGATGGGCTGAAATTTTAGTCTTGAATGGAATGAAGAAAAAGGGCTGCATCTTTCACTAACTTAATAAATCTAATGTGTGAATACGTGTAGTTTTTAGTTTTTTAAGAAGATTTACTCTGGTTTGCTGACATAGTCGAATGTCAAAAGCGGTCCTGCAGAAGCCAAATCTTTGGCAAAAGTTCCATTAGAACAGTTCATTATCAACTGAGCAGAAATAAAACCCATGATGCTGAGTAGACTTTTTCATCAGCATTCAGATTACCTCGTTCAAGTGGGTAGAGGAAAACAGTCCCCCTTGGAGAAGCCTCCTACAGATGCCCTATGGGTCTCGGGTCTGCCTTCCTGAAGACCGAAATCGAGTCCTCGCTGCTTTGCAAATGGTTCGTGCTGTTGGGCTCCAGGGCTCTGATTTCACTAGCTCTGTGATTTTGTCAACTGTGAACACTGATTTCAGATTTCAAAAGTTGCCTCAGTTTTTGTACATAAACATTACTAATACAACAGAGAAAAGCAATGAAAAAGGAAAAGCCATCTCAAAAAACATGGCAGTAGTATTTGAGCTAAAAAAAAGTAGACTGAATAGTGTAGTGCCAGTAATTTTTTCCGTTTCTTCCTTGGAATTATTGTCTGATCACGGGAACTTTGGTGATTGGATTTAAGCAATTTAGCAAAAGGCCTTTAGGAATTACAAGAATTTTTAACTGTGGAAAAAAAAATGGAGTTGGAGCCTGTCTGTTTTTAAGGGACTCTGTCAGGTTTGTAAAAATACCCTCATCCCCTTTATTCATCAGTTCTGGTACTGGGTGATGTCTGGCTGTCCCCAAAATAAAAATGATGATGCATAGTAAATGTTTTGAATCCACTCAGAACGTTGAGGCAGGCATGAGAGCACAGCTAAAGACACTCAGGAAGAAGACTTCTACAGCTGCTTCAGAAAGTGGGAGGAATAGTGGGACAGGTGTGTTTGAAGGGGTGAGGGGAGTGTTTTGAGGAGATTAATGGCAATGTGTTTTTTACTGTAATAATTTTTTAAACATTTAAACATCATATTTCTTTATCATACTTTGTGTATTTATAAAATATAAGCATAATGACCATTAGATAAAACCATTTGTGCATGCTTAACATATGTCTGTTGTTTGAATTCTTTCTCTCAAAGCTTAGGTGTGTGATGTACATTTGTTTCAGGGAGGGTGATACATCACAGAAATAGGCTCTGGGTTCTGGGGATAATTGACAGTATTTGAAGATAGAATAACTATGAAACTAGGGAAATCAGATTCGTTTCTACTTTTAGCTCCCCACAACTTAAAATTGGTTATTTTGTGAGGCTGTAAAATTAATACATAAAGTACCTAAAGTACTTTGGACCATGTCTGACATATGGGAGACATGTATTTTTTAAGATTATGAGAAGGGAAGCTTGTCTAACAAATGAAGGCACCGTGAAATAAAGGAGCTGAGAGCAGGCTGGTGGTCGTGCTGCCCAACTTTTTATGGTTGTACTCTTTTTTTTTTTTTGGTACTGGGACTTGAATCCGGGGGAATTTACCACTGAGCCACATCCCGAGCCCTTTCTGTTTTTATTTTTAGCAGGGGCTCACTAAGTTGCCCAGGTGAGGCTCGTACTTGGAACTCGCCTTGCTTTAGCTTCTTTCAGTGTTGAGATTACAGGTGTGTGCCACCACTCCTGGCTTTTACTGTGTTTTGACCCTCTAAAATGAGTAAATGGATGAGGCTTTTTATTTTAAAAGTCTGATTCTAAATAATTGTGGTTTCTTAAAGTGCTTATTGGCTTGTCTTTCTCCTGGCAAGTTATGACATGGTGTTATCAAAATAGTGACAAATATAATAATGGTTGATAGAAATAAAATCTAACTTTATGCATGTCAACTTTTTTTTTTCTTTTTCTTTTGTTTGTACCAGGAATCAGCCAGACAGACACTGTGTCCCTGATCTATATCCCTGGCCTGCATTTCTGTTTTTAATACAAAAGCAAATAAATTCCTTGGAAAGTGGGTATAAATTAAAGTAGGGAAACAACCTTTATTCTCTGCTATTTGAAAGATATCTTAGCTCCACATAGAAAAGTATCATTTGTATTACCTTGAATACTCAAAATCATTATAGGAATATATCTCTGACTGATATAATTGACTATGTATATTGAAAATGATAATGATTCTTTAGAAATACATAATTCTTTCTAGTTGAATTTAGTAGGTGAAGAGTAGATTATTATTGCAGATTTTGGTCATTGAAAAGGTGAAAAACTAAAATTGTGTAAATGTGGAAGATTTCAAATTGCTAGTTTATAATTTCATTTTCTCTTGTAAGCCTGACTTACGTAAACCATAGTTATCCTTTTATTGTTTCTTCCAGTGGGGTGTACTTTTACACGTAAACATATGTAATACTTATATTTTTAGTGCGTTTTGACCATCAAGCTAAATCTGGTTATAAACAATAAAAGTAGGATAAAATGGAAACAAAGCTTTGTAAATCAGGAGAGGGGAAGGGGATTGGAAATAAAAAAGAGGAACCAAGACAAATCATGTACAGATTCTCTATCATGGATGTGATCATTGTGTATATCTAAACTGTACCAACAAACTTACTTAAAAAATAATAAATAAATCTTAGAAATTTGATGAAAATTAATATATAACAAATTTTTAAAAATTTTGATACTGTACTGAAACTACTTGATCAAGATTGACTAACAGATAAGTTTATGATGAGTTATCATTCTAGATAAGAAAAACTCATTCTTGGAAAGTGGGTTAGTGGAAAGAGAAGGTGACTTGTGTTTTCCAGTCTACAAAGTGAGCAAAGTTACAAAGATCTTATGCACACTGGTTGTTATCTTCAACAAAAACATGTTTCAAAAAACGTAATAATATAAACTCTGAAGACATTTTGAGACATATTTATTTGTATCCTTTAGCAAAACAGTTGGGTTTTCTGTTTTTCTTTCTCTCCAAACCTTGAGGGAAGAGAAACCAGCTGACTAGATCTGACTTAAGTAACTTCATATAAATAATGGTAGTGTAATTTATATTATAATTTCATGTGTTTGATGTCATTCTATCCTACCTCATTTAGGGATACTCTAATACGTGATAATGTTTTATTTCCCTGGATAATCTTTAGCTCTTCTTATGCAGAATGGTTTATAAAATGTGATATTTGAAAAAATTAACAGAGATGATTACAAGATGATTACAAGTCTGTCACTTAATTTTGGAGTATTATTTTGAAGTATTAAGTTTAAAATGCCAAAATATTGTAAAGATAAGATAAAAGATATTTTGTGAATGGCTGTGTATGCTTTTTATTCAGGATGTCTAATTTTTAGTCAAAGGAACCTAGGGTGTCTTTAGGGTAGATTTTGTTTGAGAAACCCAGGACTCTATTATCAAAGTTTATTAATTTATTGTCGGACACTAGCGTAATTTGCATCAATAAATTATTTTAGGTTAATTAAAGCCAGTACCATTAAGTAAAACCAGTGTTTGTATGAATGTAAATTTTTTGTTGTTGGAAACCATTAAAAATATAGACAAGCATTACTTTTCATGTTTAGGTCCTGAAATTGTATTAGTGCCCTTGTACATTAATCTGGAATGACATATCATGCAGGGGATAGATAATTCCATCTGTTGATGACATGTGAAGCCTGTGGGGTTTTGTTTGCTTTGCATATCTGAAAATTTCTAAGTTTATAAGTTGAAAATTTGTAAGGAGAAGAGCCATTGTCTGCCTTAGTGCTATAAAACATGATTTACCTTTTCGTCCTATGGCTGTGAAGTGTTTCCGGGAACTCAGTAGCTTCCTAATTGAAAATTATTCTATCCTTTGGTAAATGTTCTACCCATAACTCTGGCAGTGTTTTATACTGTTAAGTGCCCCATTATTTCTTGATGTGCTTCCTCTCTGATTCCCTTGTGCTCCAGTATCTTGCTGTGGGCCCCATCCCCTCCCTCATGTTTGTGTATTTCTGTCTCATCTTCAGTGGATGCTGCAAAGAAATAGGCTTACCTTTAGAAGACAGAAGTCAGTAAGGAGATAAATGTGACTATTGTCTAGTGTACTGTCTTAGAGCTCCTTTTCCTCCTGGCCTTTGATTTTTAAACTGTAACTGTTAGAGTTTTCTGGCACAATAGAGAAGCAGAAGGAAAGAGAAAGTGGCCTTTATTGAGGATGTGGAGAGGAGCCTATGGCCTGCAAGTGTTTGGCTTTCTCCTCTGACCGGATACAGGGGGCCAGAGGGTTATACGACCTTTGATTGGAAGCAACGAATGTGAGAGGAACTGATTGGAATTCTCTTTTGCGTGCAAATGGGAAAGGAAGTTGCAATTAGGGCTGAAGGGGAAGAAGGAGAAAGTGGTCATAAGGGTAAGCATTCCCACTTTGGCCTTCTGCCATGTTAGACCACTGCCATAATGTACAGTGATTTATACTAGGGCAAGAACCTTTCAGTAACCACCACTTTATTGCCTCTTTACACATTATGGGAGTAGCTGTTTTATTCTTTGTTAGTTCTTTGGTTAGTGCCTTGGGCTTTATTGCTTTCTTGGTCCTGAGCATGAAAGGTAGTCAAACACAAACTTCCTATGCTGCGTTGGTAGGAGACTTTCTTTTTCCCCTCATCTTCTGTCAGCTGTTTTCCCCTTAACTGTGGCAAAGGCATATAGTAGTAAAATTAAAGTAGATCTGAGACTACACAGTAATTCAGTTCTTTAAAGTGGTGGTATCCCCCTTTTAGTTTTTCTAGTCACATAGATTTCAAGCTTTTTTTTTTTTTTGGACTCATTTCTGCAGCAGGTAACAATCCTGGCTTTTCAGAATATATATTTACTTTAGTCTACACTTTTTTCTTTAGCAGTATATCTTACAGATCTTTCCATTAGTACTCCTTTTCCATTTGTATTTTTATAAAATTAAATGGGAAAGTGGCATAGTATCCCATTGTATATTATATCTATGTTATAATTTGTATGCTTTTTCAGTTGATCAATATTTAGGTTGTATCCAGTTATTTGCTATTATAAATAGTACTTCAGTGAATAACATTCCCATCCTCACTGATCTTTTTTTTTTTTTTTTAATCTTGTCCTTACATATTTCCAGGAGCTCTTATATTTTAGGGAAATTGTCCTCTTATGTATTTTTCTTAATTTCTTTTTCCTTTATTCATTCAGTGTTTCTTTTGATTTTTGTTTATTTATTTATTTATTTATTTTTTGAGGCAGGGTCTCACCTGTAGTTCAGGCTGGCCTCTACCTCACTATATAGTCTAGGCTGGCCTTGAACTCACAGTGATCCTTTTGCCTTAGCCTCCTACGTGCTGGGATTATAGGAAAGCAGCACTGTGCCTGGTTAATGAATTTCTTTATTTACTCATTTGTTACAATAGCATTTTTGTATGCTGTGTTCAGGTATGTGTGTGTTGAATCAACTTTTTTATGAAGTATAATAAAAATATGGATGTTTAAAGTTTAGAAAATTACTACAGTAAAAGAAACATTGCTGTTAATCCTCCTCAAAAGACCGCCTTTGAATACACCTGTCCTGTCATTCTTGCCATTTGCTCAAGCAGTTCTGAAAGTCCACTTTGTGAGTGTCTTTAGTTGTGCTGTTGTGGCTGCCTCAGGCTCCTGGATGAATTCGAAACATTTACCTTTCATTGTCATTTTTACTTTAGGGAAGAGCCAGAAGTTGCATGGTGCCAGATCTGATAAAGACTGTTAGAAGAGGACACATTAATGTTTTACATTGGATGACATCTGGTAGCAGCATTCACCATAGTTTTTATCATACCTGGTAATGATAATCATTATTATTAGATAGTGATTAATGGCAATGATAATAATGCTGTAGTAATTTTTTAAAAATTTAAACATACTGTGCTTTTGGATTAGCCCTTTTCCATGGTTAGAAAGGTCTTCATCAGTCCAAGCATTGAAAGTGACAACCCCCAAAAAAACAGAAGTGATTCTTACGTATTTAATATGTAGTCTCATGAGGATTCAGAGCTTCTTATTTTAGCTGACTGTTGTTTTAACCTGGCTTATTGAGCTGCTTATCTTTTCTCTCTGATTTGAGGTATACAATACCTTCTTAGTTGAGATAATTTCTGGACTTTTTCTTGTGTTCTTTTTTCGGTATCTTTTAGAATGTGTTTGTATGGTTAAAAAAATCAACCTTTTCGATATTTTTATTCATTATATTTCTTTTTTTTTTTTTTTTTTATCATGGGTACCGGGGATTGAACTCACAACCACATACTTGCAAGGCAGGTGCTTATGCTGCTGAGCTAAATCTCCAGCCACTTCATTATATTTCTTAAGTCTATTCCTAGGTATTTTTGTTTTGTTTGGGTTTTTTTTTTTTTTTTTTTTTTTGGTCACCATTATAAGTAGGCTTTCTTCTTCTATTATATGCTGTATTTGTTTTGTGTGGTCTTACTTTTGCATATTTTATACTCTTAATTCTTTATAAATTCTTCTTCCAGTCTATACTCCTGTGTATGTTCTTAATTTTGACTGTGTTACCTTAGTACCGTATAAATTCTCTAATTGTTTGTAATGGTTAATTTGTCTTCAGCTTCCATTTACTCATTTATGCCATTTGCAAAGAGTAGCAATTTTACCTCCTTTTCTAGTTTGAAATTTACCACTTTTTTCTAATCACTTTTATCTTCTGCCTCCAAAAATGTCAGAAGAATAACAGTGGGATCAATAACTAAGGGTGAAGGGAGAAAACTCATTTAATTCTAACTACAGAATAGAATTTGTAACAAAAAAATTCTGTAATTCTTCTTTTGAAGTTTTGTAGTAGTCAGTCAAATCTGGAGGCAAGATGGGCCATTTTCCAAGTTGAATCATCTACAAATTTAATATTAACCTTGAGTTCTTCTAATTTTATAACATACGTTAATTAAATAATGGAGAACAGTGTTAGAACTTCACTCTGATACTTCAGAATTACCCACTAAATAAATATTCTGTTTAGGCTTTAATACAGAAGTGGACAAGTATTTCAGACAACTTCAAGTGGTGATTTGGGTCTGCCAACAGTTCAGTTTCAACCAGTCAACTGCTGATTTAAGAATAAGATTCATATTTACTAGAACAGTTTCAAAGAATAAGATTCATATTTACTAGAACAGTTTCAAAGAGAGTGTTGCTAAAGTTACACAAATTAGCAATGCCATTTTCTTGCAAAGAGAATTTTGAAAATATGCTAGATGTTATAGTACATGTCTATAATACCAGCATTGTGGGAGGCTGAGGCAGGGGATTCATGAGTTCTACCCCAGCCTGGACAATTCAGTGGTTTAACAAGACCCTGTCTCTAAGTAAATGGATGGATGGCTGGGCTGAGGGTGTAACTCAGTATGAAGGCCCCAGTTCAGTTGTCAGTACCACACATGCATGTCTACACACACACACACACACACACACACACACACACCCAAATATGTAAGTGTAAAAAAAATTAGTTGTCATTTACTTCTGAAAGTGAATGCTCATAAACCCTTTAAGTATGTTTAATTATGTATGATTAATTGATGTTTTATGCTCAAACCACAGCTTAATGTGGTGGTTTTATGCAATCTACAAGTTGGCACCAGTAGACACAGGTTTTGATACCAGCTCTGCCACTGACTGTATAAGCTTAGGCATGTACTTCTTTGCCTTCTTTTTGTTTATCCGTAAATAGCTTAAGCAATCTAAGGCTGCTTTTGATTCTCAAGTTCTGAGATTCATTAGTGATTAGTGATGTCTAGCTCAGTGGAAATTGTGTTCCATTGAAGAGAAATGTTAAAATAATAATCACTGGATGAAAACTGCTTCAGAGAAAATCTTTCTTATATATTGGGACAGTACACAGCTAAAAAATTTTATACATATTATTTACAGCATGAGACTATATAAATTTAATGTATGAGAACTTAATATTCAAATGTACATTATCACCTTGCAGCAGCTTTCAAGTCTCTAACTCTGATTCTCTGCAAATAAACACATTGAAAAACACTTTATACTATAACCCAATACAAAAAAACACAACTAAAAAATGTTCAAAACTACTGAACTACACTCAGTGTTCAGTATCTTCTATTTCTTTTTGTTAATGTTGGATATAATTCCAATGAATTGATTTTATAACCCAGTAATATGTTTAAAATTTTTTTAAAAATTTTTTTTCCAGTAATATGTTTTAATCCGCAGTTCTAAAATACTACTTCAAAGAGTATTATTATTCACTTAAACAACACTGTTCAAAATATTTTGGAGACAGAGTCTACTTTGGAAGACCCTGTAAAAGTCCATAAACCATGCTTGTTGATATATAGTATTTCCTTGTTTAAAAGTTTAGCCCTTTAGGTATTAATCTTTCTGACAAGGTACATGTCATTAGAGCCAAATGTCCAAAGTAGGTTATAGGAAGAATAATATGATTTTTCTTAACATTTTTTGGGAGGGGGTATAAATTACTGCATGGTATCTTGTATATTGCTCATATCATTCCCTTTGGCCATTTATAATCTGCATGCTGAAAAAAGCATTTGAAAATGTTGTAGTGTATCTGAAAATGTAAAAGGCCAGCTTGAGTTGGGTGCATGTAAATATTGAAGTTGAGTTTTAAAGTATTTTATTGAATTTAAATAACTTTCAAAAGAAACATAAGGAATTCTTTATTTCACTGTCAATGCAAAAATGTGTTTTCCTAAATACTTTGAATGTAAGAAAAATATTGAATTCACTTATTTTATAATCTAAATGATTGTTTTGAGATATATGTACCTACACAAATTCATTCTTTCTGCTTATGGATCTATGTAAATATGTATTTGGGCCCAAGAAACATAGAAAATGCATTGATTGGGTAGGGTCTCCCCCAAATCCATGTTCACTAGAACTTCCGAACGTGACCCTATTTGGAAATAGTCTTTGTAGATGTACTTACTTAAGGATCTTGAAACAAAACCATCCTGGATCTGGGATGTCTTAACTCCAATGGCTTACATTTTTACAAGAAGAAAACACATAGAAAAGGGAAGATAACATAAAAATGGAAGTAGTGGTTAAAGTGCAATGCAGGTACTCACTAGAACCTGGACAGCGAAAAGATTTACTCTCCAAGAGCCACTGGAAAAATGGTGGCCTTGTTAGCACCTTGATTTCAGACCTCTGATCTGCAGAAGTGTGAAAGAATAAATTTGTTTTAAGTCATTAAGTTTGTGTTAATATATTGCGGCAAGCCTAGGAAACTAAAAGGTAAAATCACATTATTTCATATTGTGAAATCAGTTCATATTTAAGGAAATATGTAAATATACCAGAGAAAGTTTTGACCATTCAAATATTTAAAGCAAATATTCCAATGACAGAAAGTTTTAATGATCAGTAGAGTCCTTTCATGTGGTAATGACCTTGCATTAGAAAAATCAAGACCCATAGTGAAAATTTATTTTGTTGTTAGAATGCGGTTTTTCCCTTTTGCTAAGAAGGTGTGGGTTTTATTATTTATTTTCTTTGTACCGAGCATGGTGCTTGACATATAGCAGGGATACTACAATGTTTTCTAAAGGATTAAGCAGATTGAACCAATTACTATGAAGTGCTCTCATTCATAGACATTCTACAAAAGAAGTGTTTCAAGTTAAAGTTGTGAGAAGTCATGAATGATGTTTATTTTGTGCGTGGAACAGAAGGCAGTTTCTGAAATACTTGCTAGGGCCCTAGAGCTCAAATTCAGTCAACGAAAGGATAATACTGCAAGAATTTCAGACACCTGCTTCCAGAAAGACTTACTGAAGAAAAGTACTTAACTTGTTTGTACAAATTAGCAAGTAAAAAAGTTACAAAACAATTTACATTCAGATTTAGAGAGTAAATCTCATATGAGAAACCCAAATTATAAATAAAAAGCAAAATAGGTAATTGGAAGTAGAGGGATAGATCTTTCTCAGATGGGAGGGAGATCAAGGGATGCAGCAAAAGGCAGAAGGGACGAAAGGGAGGATGAAAATGAGATTAAGGTGCATTTTCTACATGTACCCACCCCCATGAGAAATATAATATAAACATTATTTACTGCAAAAAAACACTAGTAAAATTTCGTTAGAATTTAGAGTAGGTAGAAAGAAACACTGTGCTCACCAGTAGATGTGATTTTTAAAAGGAAAAGGCAAGTCTCAGCTGTAGTTCACATCCTCTTGTTGTACAGATAAGCATAGTTTTTCTGTTTATCAGTTAGTGAAATTAATGCAGTAGTTTCAATCAATGTTTTGCTTTTAATTAAAACAGCAATTTTCAAGGAAGAGTTTGGGTGGGTTACAGACTTCCAGATGGAACTCTTTTGGGCAAATAAGTGATCAAATTACTTACAAAAACACTCACTTTTCTCTACTACGTATTGGTCACAGCTCTGTCTTACACAGCTCACCAGGATCAAATGCAAGGGCCACGCAAATGTTTTGTAACTTTTTTTTTTCTGTACCATGAGATGTAAAAACTTCAGAGATTCCTCGCCTGTAAATTATCTGGCCTTCTGCTTTACCTCAAGTCATTTCTCTCATCAGTTTTTTGGTATTCGTCAGGTTCTATCGCCGCTCCTTTACTCAAAACAGTAGTTACTCAGAATTTAAAAATGAAGGGAACAGTGGTTTAGACATACAGTATGCTCCCCTTGTGCATGATTCCTTGACAGCATTGCTGGTAGAATGGTCATTTACCCTCCAGTTGAGAATTTGTTATGACAGAGCTTACAGGAAAATCCGGTTAGAAGGTTTTTCCCTAAGAGAACCGGAAACACTCACTTTTCTCTACTACGTATTGGTCACAGCTCTGCCTTACACAGCTCACCAGGAGCATGTTGACCCACTGTTACACAAGCTCATGGTCATCCTCACTTGAGAACCTGTGGGGTTGGAAACAGTCAACCGACCAGGTGGGGCATGCCGGAAATTCAAGACCATCCTGTCCTTCAAGAGCTTGCGACCTAATTAGGGAGATTTTCATGACCAAGCGTAAGAAGCACATGAGACATATATATAACACAAATACTGTAAAGCGTCTAGAAAGTATCCTAGAAAATTTTGATGAGCAGAATAATTTCTGCAGATGAAATAAGTGAGTGATGAACTCTTGACTGTGGTAAGTACATCATTGGAAGATAAAGTTAAAAGATTAGGTTGGGGCAGAATGTGATCCTCCAGTGAACTCCCTTAGAAGTTGGAGGAACTAACACAAAATAGAATTTTAGTAAAGATGAATATAACAGCAGTGTGCAGAACATGTGTGGAGGAATAAATAATTTTTCTGTATATCAAAAGAACTATCTTTTAACACAGTGCTGTTATACATAGGGAAAAGATACTTTAAAAACCGTAAAAACTGGAGAAATAATTTGACAGAAATAACACAAAGCACATCTACATCAGATATTAACTATAACAGGTTTAACTGACTTATTGAAATTGTCATGATAGAGCACAGATTACAACTTCTGAAAACGAAGAGACATACCTGTAGAAAACAGTGATTCCAGAAGGTCAGAAGTAAAATGGTACATTCTACCAGCAAATTGAATAAGGCTGTGATTTTTTATTTTCTAAACAAGATAGAATACAGACCAGAAAGCATTCAACAAGACAGAAAGACAAGGGCACTTTAGAAAGCTGAGGGCACAATTTACGGTGACAGTGTAAAAATTGTAAGTACTTGTAAACAAAATGGCACAGCAGCAACATTTATAAAGCAGGTATTATGGGAGGTTCAACTAGAAAAATGGTATAATATTCTTAATTTCCTTTTCTCATTCCAATGACAGATTAGTTTTTAAAAGTATATGTAAATATATGAGCTAAATGAACTTTATCAACATATTAGATCTGGTATAATCATCTCAGTAGACACTGGAAATGCGTTTAACAAAATTTAAGATTTTTGACTTGAAATGCTAATAGGATTATTCATTTAATAGAAAACAAAAAAGGTATCTGTTTCAGCCCAAGTGTCACAATTATATACACTGGAGGAAATTCCAGAAGCATTATTACCAAATCCAGACAAAGAATGCTGGGAGTGGTGGTGCATACCTGTAATCCCAGCACTTGGGAGAATGAGGCAGGAGCATCACCATGAGTTCGAGGCCAGCCTGGGCTGCATAAGTGAGTTCAAGACGATCCTGTACTAAATAGAGAGATCTTGTCTCAAAAAAAAAAAAAAAAAAAAAAATTTAGGCAGTGTCTATTAACTCAAAATTGTCTTAGGGATTAGACATATATTTTTAATTCTATATTTCTAATTGGGCCAATTCTTACTCCTTTTTTCTTTGCTTCTATCTCTTGGTAACTAAGAAAATAGGAGCAGAAGACAACAAGGGAAGTAGATTACTAAATTTAGATTTCCTTTTAGCAAACATTGTTACTTGCTGATTAGTTTTTGGTAAAACTGCTTACAAGGCTAAACTAGTACATAATAGTGCTACAAGTCTTGAGTTAATGATTTTTAGTATATATGATGACTTTGAGACTGTCACTTGGGGAATTTGATACCAAGAAAGGAGAATACAAGTCCATTTGCTTTATAAAAGTTAACATAAACAGGTGTGGCACTGGGGACAGCATTAAAAATTCTTCTAATCATTTAATTAGGTTAGCGTCTTGACAATATATGGCCTATCAATGACTACTTATGATTGACATTTAGAGTTGATTTGGTTAGAAGCAATAGAATGGTTATGAAGAGAAACTTTTTAAAATAACTCGTAAATTAAGTACCTTAGGTCTATATAGTGAAATCATGGAATTTGGAAATAAAAATATTTTTACCTTATGACACAGTACTCTGCTTAGGAGTAAGAAACTAGAAAGTAAGAGAATCATTCTAGTACTAAGTGAATATGAAAAAAAAAGCCAGATACTGCAATGAAGAATAGTTTTTGACCAAGAAATAGTATTACATGTTTAGTAGTGAAATAAATGGATTCTGCCTGTAAGAAATGCTTTCTTCGCATTGCAGTGAAGAATGAACACACCAGCAGCAAAGGCTGGTGAGTAAAAGGATGAAAGAATTTGTTGTATAGTTTAGGAGATACCAAGGTCTTTCAGTATCACTGTGGAAGTTTTTTGTCTTTAAACTAAGTGGGAAGCTGGGTGTGGTGGTGCACACCTTGTAACCCCAGCACTTGAGAGGCCGAGGCAGGAGGATCATCATGAGTTCAGGGAGCAGCGTGAACTGTATAGGGGTTCAAGACCTGCCTTAACAACAGCAACAACAAACGCTAAATGAAAACACGGCTTTCCAGTGTTCAGTGTGTTGAAACACTGGTGTGCTGTAGTTCACTGGCCATAGGCTGCTGGCTGTCATCCCCAAATAGTACACTGCTTGTCTGAGGGACCCTCAGGGACACTCCTGCAGGGATCCCAGGTGAAGACAGGCTGTCACAAAGTTCCTGTAGTTGGTAGTGGCTGCTTGCATCCATTGCATGGTGTCATTTTATCTGTTCCTGTACATCCGGTCTTAACTGTATACTAGTTCTTAGCCTTGGTTAAATTAATATAAAATTCGATTTTGTTGTTGTTAAGAACATTTGACAAGTGACACTTTCTGTTTCCTATGGCATCCCATCAGGAAACTTTTAGTAATATTACGACTGTTCCCTAACAGTGCCCATACAGTTGTTCCATGTTAAAATTAGCTCAGAGTTTGTTGAAAACATGGCAAAAATGGAACACTGACATTTAACTCTTACTGTCCAGTACCCAGCAGCCATTTTCTTTTGGGAATAAATACTGACTTTGTAGGAAGTATATGTGATTCTTGAAATACTAGTGTAAGAAAATCTTTTCTCCCTCTCATTTCTAAAAAGAAAGTGAACTATTTAGTCTGATCTTGCTAGATATAATCTAAATTGTATGATATTATACATACCCTTTCCCCACAGTGCCTAGCATATAACAGACAGTTCTGTAAAATATTTGTAGAATTAATGTGTGACCAAGAAAAGAATGTATGGGCCACCACGTATGTACTGTCTGGTTAATAAGCTTCCCATTGCTGTGACAAACTGAGAAAATCAGATTAGAAGGAGGAAGATTCGGCTCGTGGTTTCAGAGGCTCCAGCCTGTGCTGCTTGGATCCTCTGTTGAAGGTCTTTTGGTGGAAGAGGCTCATGGTCATGGTGGTCATTAAGCACAGAGATGAGGCAGCAGCCAAGTTTCTGGTACTGTATCAGTGGCCTAATTTCCCCTGGGTCCTGCGCACTTAAGGTTCCCTAAGGTACCTTAATAGTGCCATCCTCTCTTCCAGGTGAATTAGTAATAGCATTTTAAAATACAATGAATAGCAAAACCAGATGACATCAATTTTGGGGGGGATTCAACTCAGGGCCTCATGGTTGCCAGGTAGTTGCTGCACCTAAGTTACACCGCCTGCCTCCTGTCAGTGTTTAATGGAATTCTGTGCATGATCAAATAAGTGCATAAAACTATGAAATGAAACAATTTTTGTTTCATTTATCCCTAGTTGTTTTTACTAGTCAAATTTGAGATTATGAATTATATTACTTATGTTAGGTATATTTTGGTATAGAATTTATATAAAAAATGTCTTCACATATATTAGTTAATGAAAAACATTGATGTTTCTTTGTAAATGCAGATTGGTTCTAGTCTTACAACATGAGTTGCCTTTATGCTGTAGGAAGGTTGTACCATTGAGCAATTTAAGGGTTAAAGTACCTGCTCAGTGTTATAGTTCTATTTTCCTTTTTCTCTGAACTTCTAGTTCATTATAATGCTTCTGGGAATACTAACTGTGAGATGTGCCTTGATTGATATCCACCTTCAAGGTCCTTAGTTTCTGTCGGCGGCCTCAGCTGCTTTTCTCCTGGGACCTTTCAACATCTCTTAGCTCCTTGCAGCCAACTTCAAACCTTTATGCTTCTTTGCCTGCCAGCTTAATGCAAAACTGAGAGTAATGGTGGACTGACACTGAAATGAGAGAAGTGGCCTCTGGGGAGAAGCCCAGCCTGGTTCCCATGACATGGAGATTTCAGGTGGTAGGCTGATTTGTCAATCTGGATTAGAAATGGAGGAGAGCTGTTGGCTGATACCTCACTTATTTTTTGCTATAAGAAAGACATAGTTTGTAAAGGACCTTAAGACTTCCCCAACAGAAAGGCAAGTAAATGAGATTTAGCAAAAATACACTAAATGTTACTGCAGAATGTCTTGCAGATGTAATGTCAGTTGAGGACAGGGGACACCTCCGAAGGGGTGGAAACATCTTCTGTTGAAGATTTTATTTTATGTCTGTAATGTCATGCAGAGATACTTATACAAGCTATTTTTCAAGCAGAAAGTAACATCTTTTAAAGATTAATACTTACGTGAGTTTCTAATAAGATTGTAGAGGTTGCATTTTTCTAAAATTACAGCAGTTTATAATGGAATTGTCGCAAATGAATTTTAACCTCTTTTTGTGAGCCTACTTGAAAACCATGAACTTAGTGCAAGTTTATAAAGAATTTACATACTTGCTGCTAAAGTAAAATGCTTTGTTCTTTAAAACAGTGCTCCCTAAACTTCAGTGTACATGAGAATCATCTAATGATCTCATTAAAATGCAGATTCTGGGTCCAAGGTGCTGTGTCTCCCACAGACACAAGTGTCCCAAATGGTGCTTGTCAGTGGTAATGGCAAAGGGAACAGTGTTGAATAGTAAAGTTTTAAGGTGTTGAGCTTTAAACAAACAGTCACTGGAAATAATTCTTGTTTTGTAAACTCATTTGCTAAAATATTTTAATGAAATACTTAGAGTCTGGTAAATGCTTCTGTGAATATGAGTCTTATTAACATATAATATATAACTTCTGTGTGATATTTCATTAGCCACTGCTCATAACATTTTGTCCCAAGTCATTTATTTTTTTAACGTTAAAAATAATACAAGAAGTTTCTGGTTTTTATTCAGTAATGTAGCATAGCCATTCCATTTTTTGGAATTTGCTGATGGTTCATTTTATTTTTTTCCAGTTTTATTAAGCTGTAATTGACAAAAAGAAGCTGTAATTGACAGCAAGAAGTAAGTGATTTATTAGCTAACAGTATATACCGTACTGACAATACAGTGTGGCATTTGATTTATGTATACTTTGTGAAATGATTAAATCAGGCTGCCATATCCATGATCTTATATGTATGTGTGTATAAACATTTAAGATCTAATCTCTTTGCAATTTTCAGGTTTGTCGTAGATTATTATTAACTGTAGCCACCATTTCTGTACAAGAGATGTTGAAGCTGTTCTTAAATGTGGCAAGTCTGTGTGCTGAAGTGTGTGGCAATCATGGGAACAGTGGCAGGGGCAGAAGCCCAACTTGGCTCATACACCTGAGACAGTGCTATGAAGAGGCTTATTCTGTAGGTGGGAGAATACAACTTTTGAGATTTATTCTAAGCTTATGAATTCTCATCAAGGATTGTGCTTTATGCTATTAAGTAGTAGTTAAAACCAAATTAGAATGTAGCTTTCATTCTTATTTTATGTTTATTTTCTTCAAACATGTTTTTAAAAATATTCATTGGCCATTTTGATTTCTAGACGTCTTTCTCCCATGTATTACTTCCAGTGCTGTCTGACTAATATTACATATGGAATGGTAATAGATGATCTGTGCGGCATAAAATTTAAAAAATTAAAGTATTTCAAAGCACTTGTGGTTTATTGGAGGAACTAAGTTACCAGCACAAACAAATAATTTAAGGACAAAAATTAATACTTGCCTTTCTTTATGAAGGAATAATGTTAAGACCTTACAGAAAGGGCTCTAGAAAAGAATTGCTGTTGTCTGGGACTAGGAGGAAAAAGGCTTCATAGAAAATGTAGCTTTTGAATTGGATGTTGAAAACTCCAGATATTATTGAAAACACCAGATATTCTTTCTGGTTTGTTAACAGCAGCAGAAATTGTATAAGCAAAGCATGGAAGGAGGAAAATAATGAGACATATTGTAGGAATTATAAATACTGTAAATTCCTTGCATTCAGTTCTTAAGTTTATAACTCACAGGATTTGGACTGTTTGTGTGTGATCTTAAAAGGGCCACATAGCAAGTTTTAAAAATTAGTAATGCTATTCCTTGGATTAGTTGGGCAACAGCATATACTGGGGTTTCTCAGTAAGCTACAATGGCCAACTAGAGTGTCCTGTGTGGGTTCCCTAACTGTAGTCATTTAGTTGGATCATGGGATGTGAATGGAAAGCGTAGGATGTGACTCAGCAGAGCAGGTGTCAGTGACACCAAACGTTAGGTAAAGGAGTTAGACTTTTACTTGAAGGTTTTTTGGCAAAGGAATTTATGTATATGAAGCAACATGCAGAGATTATTCTGGCCTCTATGGCCAGGTTAAATTGAAAGGAGATTTTCCGTTTAGAGACTATCATAGTAGTTCCCATTAACTCTACATTCAGATGGTAAACATTGATCCTAATGTATAAGGAATTTTTATTTTTTTAAAAAGATTATGCACAGAGAAGCTTTAATAAATCATTTCCAGAGTGTACTTTTATTATTGATGCTATAATTGATGTTATAATTCTGAAGAAAACCCTGTTGAATTTATGCCTTATTCAATACTGGTTTTATGAAAGAGGATAGCTCTAGGACTTAGCAGTGTGTACCAGAGTATTTTGTGTGTGCTAGTATGATAGCATGGATGTATATTAACATTGTAACAGTTAAAATCTGATTTACCATTGAAATCGTGGTTAAAGCCAGGTGTGGTGGTGCACACCTCTAATCCCAGCACTCGGGCCTATGAGGCAGGGGGGTCTCTGTGAGTTCAAGTCCAGTCTAGGCTATATAAGTGAGTTCAAGGCCAGCCTACACTACATAGTGAGACCCTATCTCAAAAAGCAAAAAAAAAGGGTGGTTAAAAAAAATTTACAGCTGAGTGTGGTAATGTGATGGTGCCCACCTGTAATGCCAGCACTCTGGAAATCTGAGGCAGAAGAATCATAAATTCAGGCCTAGTCCAGGCAACTTAGTGACTTAGAGAGACTGTGTCTCAAAAATAAAAAATAAAAAAAAAAAAAACTGGAGGTGTACCTCGGTATACTACTGGTTCAACCCCCAGTAGTACAAAATACCTAAAATAGCTTGTCTTATCTTTAATCAGCTTTTCATTGTTCATTTCTTATTTCAACTTGATGCTTAATCCAGAGAATTTTACTGTCTCAGTAACTCATTCTAGCCTGCTTTTCCCGTTTCTATCTTCGTTCCACTGAACAAGTTGGTGGTTGAGAACAAAAAGTCATTTCTATCAGAGAAATGAAAGCCACTTGGAAGAGGGAGCGAGTCTTTGGTGGGCTGACTGTGCAGTAGGGCGAAGAGTGCACTGTAGAGCAGGAAAAAGTGGAGCAAGTTTCGGAGCAGTAACTGCCTGCTGGATGGCTTCTAAGGGCTGCAGGAATGCGGCCAGTACACGGGCCTCCTGAGCCGATTAAGTAGCCTGGAGGACTCAGGGAAGTCTAAGGAAAACTGTTGTAGGACCTCAGTTTCTACAGTCTCTTTATAAATGGAAGGTGTTCTTTACTGGATACAGAAGTAACTATTTAAAGCTAGTTTGTCACTTTTTTAAAAGACGAGTTTCTGTGCCTTGCATTGTATAAAAGATTGTATCACTAGATGTCAGAGGAGATATCTAATGAATTGTGAAAGATGATTTTAGATATTTCTCTTCACTTCTGTATAAGCAAGAAATTTAATGAAGAGAACGATGAGATTATAAAATACTAAGTTTATGCCTGTGTGTTTATATAGTCCATCATATTGATGATAATATTTCGTCAGTAAAGGTTATATTCTATTAGAATCTTCTATTACAATTTTCCATATAAATTTTTGCTGTAAAATTAAAACTTCTAGAAAGTCTAAAATTTATTTATTTATTTATTTATTTATTTATTTATTTATTTATGGGTACTAGGGATCGAACTCACAACTTTGCATTTACCGGGCAAGCACTTGAGCCACTGAGCATAAATCCCAGGCCCTCAAGTCTAACCCACCCTCCTTTCCTGATCTGGAGCTACTTGTCTTTCACTTAAGCTTTACAGATTTTGACAGGTAAAGAAGTTTCCCCAGGAGAGTCTTATTTCTGCCAAGGGCTGGCATGAAAAGAAACAATTTGTCAGACCAGTGAAGCTTGCTAACAATTCAAATAAGCAACCTGCATATTAATATGACATGTTAGTGGTAACAGGAGAATGCCCCCATCTTCCCTGCAGGCAGGAGAGATTAGTGGGTCAGAGACAGTATTGTTGTTTTGGGCCTTCTTTAACTAAGCAACTGTTAGCCGAATGCCTGTCTTAGTTCATATTTGTTAGTACAGTGTTTTAAGCAATGGTTTATTTAATACAGCCAAATTGCCTGTTACCTAACATGTAAATGTCTTTACCATGTAAATATTTCAGAGTAAAGAGCAGTTAAGTTTAGAATCTAAACATATATTTTAACAGGTGGTTGTGAACTCTTCAGAAACAGTCTCTATTGGATGCAGCCAAAGACAATTATCATCTGTAATCTAACATTTATCCTATTTTGCTCACCTTTTGGTCATCACTTTTACAAGTTTGAGGGCTCCTTGAGATAGAGCTCAGTATGCCCTATGTATTTGTACTTTCAGTGCCTAGCAGATATTCCACACGTATTGTTAATCACTTTAAAAATGAACAACTTTATTGCTTTATGATCATATTTTTCTGTTTCCCTATGTTTTGTTTTCTCCCAACATGCAACTCTAAAATCTTGCTGTACCAACACAGTTAGATTGTGCATTTATCTAGATTTGGCCACAGTAGGGGAGGAAAGATTTGTCAGTGAGATACTGAGATTGTGAGGAGAAAAGATTTCTTTCCTCATCCATCTCTAGATTCATGGTTGAGATCCCAGTAATGCAGATAAACAAGGGAAAAGACAGCTAAGTTATTTAATGCAGTGTAAGTATTATGTGATGGGATCCAGAAATGATGACCTAAAAAAAGGGAAAAAAAAAAAAACCGTATGCTTTTATGTTTGGTTTGGTGAGGAATAGACAGTCATGCAGAGAGAAGTATGATTGGATAAGAAAAGAGTGTAATCTAATAGCAATCAACTGAGGGGGAATTTAGCAAGGGCTGTTTTTCTTGGTATCTGTATGTCTTCAGAGATAGGAATATGTTTTTCTTCCAGTTCTCAGGAGGGTATATCTCTCATGAGGGGCTTTGAGGCCGCCCGAGAATTGATGTTATGGCTGGCTTCAAGGGAGAGAAGGGTAGGTCAGAGAAACTTTTCTACTTCTGCTGCTTTGGCATATGTGAAGGTACCATACCATGGAGTTGCGTATCCTCTCCCCCATCAAGATTGCATAATCACTAGTGAGGGAAATTTGATCTTTTGTTAATTTTTGAGAAATTGAAAATATAAATAAATTATGTGGAGCTTTACAATCATTTAATTTTAAGAGTATGTTATCACTTGCTACAGCCATGATTGTAACTTACTGGCTATATCAATTCCAGTGACTTGAACATAAGATTTGCTGTTATCCTTGGATTTTTAAAGACTAATTCTATAGAAATGTTTGTTAAAATTAGGATTATTTACATGCTAATAAACATGTCTTTATATATCATTTAGATTGAATTATTAGTGAATTACAAAATTTTGAGTTGTCACTATTGTGAGTGGTAAAGTGTCCATGAAATGGTGACCAAAGGAAAACTTCCTAGTACTCTGACCGGAGCCTACCATTGGTTGTGTGAAACCAAAAAGTGATGACTCAGTGAATGACTTTCTATACACAGACTGTTTTAAACAAAAACTAGGCAACAAATACAAAGTGTGTTAAAAATTTAAAAAAAAAAAACTTTAAAAAATAAAATATGCTAGTTTAGTTTAAAATTTTATCTTTGTTTTATAGGTAGACTAAGATTATCTTTGGTAAACTTCAGTTTTGAATTGCAGGCACGTTAAAATAAAACCAACATTTTAAAATGATCTCTCACTTAGTACTGTTATTATCATTAAAATTAAAATCTTAATTTCAAATTAAATTCTTAATCTCAAATTAAGTTCTTAATCTCTTAAGTAGTCTATCCTTAATACATTGTTATCGCTACCACTAAGTGAAAATAATGCAAGAAGAGATTTGCGTTTACTGTTGGCAAGTCTTCTCTGATTCTTTTGCAGTTTTTTTGTTCTATTTTAGGGGCATAGTGGGATAGAATCAGCAAACTTAGCTTTGGTTTTATATAAATACTTTCTAAACTGATATCTGGCATTTGTGTGTGTGTGTGTGTGTGTGCGTGCGCGTGCACACTGTGGAAATAAAGTTTTTAAAATATTAATTGAAATGAATGAGTAAATTCTCAGTTTTTAAAATCGCTTAGAAATTTCTTCTGTGTTTGGAAGTGTAGGAACTCTCATTTGACCAATTTTAAGATGAAAAGTTGATATTCTACTTTGTTGACCTAGTGAAGGGTTAAAATAATTATTAAAGTCAGTGAGAAGCTAAATAACAAATGGAACCAATTTTATTCATTAATTTTTTAGACTTATTTGTCTTTCATGAAAACATTTATTAATTTCACATTTTAAAATTTTCAGGTAACTTGGGTTTTTACTCCTGTAACAACTGAAATAACAAGTCTTGATACAGAGAATATAGATGAAATTTTAAGTAAGTACCTCAGTTTTTAAAAGTATACTTTCTTTTCTACAGTGTTTTGTATTTTTTTTAAAAAAACTACACAGTAAAATCTCAGATACCTAGAGTAGTAACGAGCTAATTTATTTCTTAGCTTACTGAATTAAAAAGTTTGATTTTTGGTTTTTCTAAAATTTCTTAAAATACATGTCTTCTTTCCTGTTAAATAATACTTTTAGTCTTTTACCAATCTAAGGCTCCTCAGAATCATCCAGAACCCATTGTCCAGTACTAAATAATGATTTTAGGACACAGCCTGGAACTTTTTTTTCTCTTAATTCATTTGCCTATTCTGATCTCTTTTTGTGTCATTAGACTAATTAAGTTCATTAAGTGTTCACTACTTGCATTATTTAGTGATAGTATTATTTCTGATAAAATTAACTTGGGAGAAACGGTATCTCATTTTTAATAATGGTTAAGGGGAGAAAAAGATATGGTTGGCAGAAAATTCCAATTTAGGAGTTTCAAGAACATGTATAATAGGTGTAAAATCATTTCTTTTTTTGTTTGCTTTTAAAATACCGTTTCACCCACTGGTTTTCATATAACAAAACAAAAAGTCGAAGAGGTTAAAGGAGTTAAAATATTAATTGTGTGTTTTACATTGTTTTGTGTTCCTGGAATATTGAATAGTGCAAAAGATATTCCCATCTTGTGGGATTTCTTTAGAGTACTGTACTAGTTCTATATACTTTAGCGTGTATCAGAATCACCTGAAGGGCTTGTTAATAACTAACTGCTAGGACTGACCCCCCAGTTTCTGATAGAAACTGCTAGTCACCCACCTAATTTGCATTTCTATAAGTTCCTAGGTGATGTTGGTGCTTCTGGTCCAGGAACCACAGTTTGTGAACCACAGCTTAGATTGAATTAGGCAAGTGGATAAAAAGTGCTTAAGGTAAAAAGGGAAGGAAATTGAAACTCATGTCATTCTTACTCCTTTCATCTTCCAAATTCTGGAATATCTTTCTGTTTTATTTTCTTGAGTACTTGAAGAGTTGAAGTTTCTCTGAATTAAGTTTAGGCAAAAGAAATGGTAATACAGGTCTCTTCTGTGAAATAGGATTTAACTTGCAGAACTAATTCTCAGTTACTCATGAGTATGGAAGATCAAAATATAGCTTAGTAAAATCTTCACTCCACTTTATGAGAGTAGGCATTTAGTAGCTTACTTGCCTCATGTGGATTTGATTTCCTTTATATTCATTTAATATTCATTTACATTCATTTAATGCAACCAACATGTAAGGGTAAGAGTTATTTTAAAAAAAAAAGAAATTGTAGGGCTGGGGGTTTAGGCTCAGTGGCTTAAGCGCTTGCCTGGCAAGTGGGAGGTCGTGAGTTCCATCTCCGGTACCAAAAAAAAAAAAAAAAGACTCTTGAATTTATAAAAAAAAAAAAAAAGAAAGAAAGAAATTGTATATGAGCCACCCATGGCTGCATATATGGTGTTCTGGGTGAGAGATAATTGCTATTGTGAGGTTTTAGTTGGCCTTTCTTTGAACATGGGAAGAAATCATGATAAAAATCAGACCTTTAATTATGTCAAAATTATGTATATACAAATAATTTTTTTTTCTATTTCAGACAATGCTGATGTTGCTTTAGTAAATTTTTATGCTGACTGGTGAGTAATCCTGCTTTTACCTTTTTGTTTGTTTTATTTTTAAGTTTTATTTTATTTTGTTTTAAACTTGCTAAAGGTGAAATGCTAGAAAAGGAAGAATGGGGGCAGTTTTTTCCTATTTCAAGACAGCATTCTATACACAAAAGCAATTAACATGCTTCAATATATAAAACAGGTTAATTTGTTGAAGTCTACTTTTTAAAGAGAAGCAGACGACTGATTTCATTGTCACACATTTTAAAGCAAATAACATAAAACCCAAATATGACTAAAAACAAAACAACAAGAATAAATGTTGCCATTCTGATTACTTTGACTGTGGAAAGAGGCACAGAGTTCAGAGGTCAAGATTTAAATGTGGCAAATTTAGAAGGGAAAATAATCTGTCACCTTTTCCAGGCGGTATCCCCAAGGTGTCTATTCTTCCTGGTGTCTTTTCTTCTGGGAAACCTTTTTCTCTTTTCTCTAAATCATATCCTGTCTTCTGTGATAATATGTTATACTATGGACCACTTTGTTTTTCTTACTATTAAATATTCCTTATCTGAAATACTTGGGACAAGAAATGTTTCAGATGATTTTTGTTTGTTTGTTTTTGGTTTTTTTTGGTCTTTGAAATATGTGCTTAGACTACCAAATGAGTATCTCTAATCCTATCATCCAAAATCTGAAATGCTCCAAAATTTGAAATTGAGCATCACTTCAGGTTTGGATTTTTAAATTATGGATACTCAGCTTAATTGTACATTGTTTTGTCATTTAAAAAAAAATCTGCTCATGCCCTATTTTTTAAATTGTTGTGCATAAAATACTTGGAGGACAGAAATGTTATTAGTAGTCCTAGAAGGTAGAACAAAGACATGATATGTAGTAGATGTTAAAGAATATGTCATAGAGATAGGAAAAAGGGAGATTTAGCTTGAGAGAAGTTTGAAATATTGGTGTGATCTTTATTTCTGGACATTCTTTATCCTGTTAGACTCTTAAAGGCTTACTAGCTGCCACTACCTTACTTCAGGCTAGTCCTGCAGTTTATCTAGATTCCAGCAATAATCTTATTGTCTGTGCCTCCTTCCTTAATGTGACTGCATTCTGTTCTCTATAAGCCAGAATTCTTTTCAGTAGTGCAAATTAGATTAATTTGTACCCTGTCTCAGGTCCTTTGTTTTCCATTACCTTTGGTTTTTTTTATTTTTTTTTTTGTTTTGGTTTTTTGGTACCAGAGAATCAAACTCATGTGTGCTGCTGAGTTGTATCCCTGGTCCAGTTTTTGTTTGGTGCCATGGATCGAACTCACAAACTTGTGCTTGCTAGGCAGGTGCTGTGCTGCTGAGCTGTATCCCTGGCCCTCCGTTACTTTTGGGTTAAACTTTTAAGTTCTCTGCTTCGGCCTGAAAGGCCTCTCATGACTGGTCCTTCCTGTTTCTATAGCTGTATCTTCTGTTCCTCTTACCCCACATTCTGGTTATTATATAGAACTTATTTTACTTTTTTGAAATTCTCAGTTCTTTCTTTGGTGGGTGGACTCATGGTGCTTCCTCTGCCTGAAAATGGTATTTCCTGAGAACTTCGTGTTCTCGTGCACTTCTTTACTTAGTGCTAATCATCTTTCAAGTCTCAAGTTAGATAGTGGCTTTCGTCAGGTCATCTCCTTATGTAAATTGATACACTCTGAAGTCAGATTAGGAATGCCTTTTTTTTAAATTTTTTTTTTTTTTTTTTTTTTTTTTTTAGGAATGCCTTTTACAAAGTCTGACTTTATGTTTTTGACTTCACCATGATGCAGAAGTGATATATTTTCATTAGAAACTGCACTTTGAGTTTAGATGTTTTCCTGTGCCAATGATACGCAGTACCACTCACTCTCAGTAGTAGCAGCAATGGCAAGCGGTAGCTTCTGGTCAGCCACATGGTTGCGAGAGTAAACAGGCAATCCTTTACAGTGTGCTCTTCCTGAGCTCTGATGTTTAGTAGGTTAGGTGCATTAAATACATTTTGGACTTTGCGTACTTTCAATTTGTGATCAGTTTTAAGACTTGAAAGTCAAATAGTGTCTCTATTTCCTGTAACACCCCAATCTTACCCAGTCAGAACATTGTATGTTAGAATCTAGTTGGTGATTCCCTAGAATGCTGTTTGCTTTGTGAAAATAGTTATAGATGTGTTTTCAACATTAATATCCAATACTTTGCATAATATCTGACTGACAAGTACATAATAAACATCTGCTAAATGAATGTATACTGTATATGGATGGTATAAAGAACTTTAGTAAAATGTTGAAGGTACACAGAGAAAATGCTATTTATAAAGTATATAGCAAAGATAACATTTTCCAAGGTAAGTTAGGATTGTCCAAATGTAATATTAGTCACAAGGTTTTGTCAATTATGTAGTCCATTCCATTTTAAAAATAAAACTGAGATCCAGAGGACTAGTGTACCTTCCAAAGGTTACCTGGCTAGATTGTGGTAGAGACAAAATAAGACAGTAGTTTTCTTCACTAAGGGATTTTGTGATGAGAAAGAAAAGCTACTGACTTTTGCAAAAGCTGAATTGGAAATGTGTGCCAATTTCAGTTATTTGGGAAAGCATCTTGAGCAGTTAATTACTGTTCTTTTATTCAGCTGAGAAAACTGAGATCATCAACTGTAGGATATAAACTCATTCATGTGGTTTCAAAGGCTGGACTCTTGAGTTCTCTCTGGAAGTTAGTTTTGTCATCGAAGTGCCTAAAGAACTGCTAGGCCTCAGAATAATAACCCATAGTAGGTGCTTAATAATATTCTAATGTGCTACCCTTTTTACACACATTGTTTTTAATGCTTAGAATTGCCCTGCAAGTAGGTGTTACTAATTAACATTTTAGGTTGAGAAAATTGAGGCTCAGAAAAGTCATATGGCTAGTAAGTGGTGTAATTGGAATTTAAACTCAGGTATGTCTTAACCCAAAGCTTATTTTTACCCTTACTATTCATATTAATAAGTATCCCAGAGTGTCGCGAAGACTTCTACCTGTTGAGTTGATTTGTTAAGGATTGATGCAAGCATTTAGTTTGGAGATTTGGGTGCACTTGAAGTTTCTTTTAATGGAACCATTAAAACACTGTTCAGTTCCTCCATTCTTTTCTTTCTTTTTTTTTTTTTTTTTTTTGAGA
>PVJX010007888.1:0-16995 GCA_004027295.1 Dolichotis patagonum | reverse complement strand
AGGATGAGAGAACCAGTTGAAGATACAGTTAAGTCTCTTTGACATATTAGGACATCTCCTTAGGTCAGATGAGTAGGCTAGAAGAGACATATATATATAAGAATAAGGATGAGGTACCACATTTGCATCCTGACATAGGCGTTACAGTGTTTTTATCGGATTATACTTAGTGTGTATGACCAGATCACATGTGGATTAAAAATTTCATAGACTTCCTTGAAGTAAATTTGATATACAAGGGCTTTGGAAGCAATAGCAATTGTGTGTAACATATCCTCAGTGCCTTTTCCATATGAGAATGTCTATTCTAACACAGCTGATTATTTTGTGCTGATTTCTTCTCGTTCCATTCTGGTCCCTTTAGTGGCCCGCAACACATATTTATGAAGTAGTTGGCCTGATTAAGAGAGTTAGAAGTAAAAAGTTTCTGGAATATTGTGGGGGCTATGTCCCATTTTTAAAGTTAAAAAAAAAGAAAAGAAAATGGGGGCAGGAAATCTTACTTAGGAGTTTAAAATATTTGCTGGTGGACTTAGAATATTTAGTATATTTACAGATATAAAAATCCTGTTTTAGCAATGAATAAATTTTTACAGAGAAATAGTTTGTTCATTGTATACTGTGTATCTGCTTACATACTGCTTACATACATGCCTTTTAATTCAAGTTCTTTAGTATGCTAATTTATCTCTGGAATTTGATAGTATAGCCAGATGAATCAATCCCATATTTGCAATAAATTTAAAAGCGTTTGTACAGTAGTCTAAAAAAGAGTTTCATTATTTAGAGAAGCTAGTTTCTTTGATAAATACTCAAGCTTCAATAATTATACCTCTTAGTAGCATATATTTTAGAGAGTTTATTGCAGGCCTGTTTGACCTCTGCGAGAGATCCTTTGCTTTGTGCTCCATAATAGTAGCAATTACTTTAAGATGAAAAAAATGAGAATTCTTTTAATTATTTATACAATATTTGAGTTGTGACATAGTGTTTGAATTAAAAATTACCTCATCTCCATTGAATGATATCAGGACCTATGTTTACACTAGACATGTGAGTATGTTGCAGAGTTATTTATCGTACATATACTAAGTATCAGTGGATGATATCAGAAATAAGATTTTATTACTTTTGCTTTTCGCTTCCTAATTGATATGCTTGTCTGTATATAGGTGTCGTTTCAGCCAGATGTTGCATCCAATTTTTGAAGAAGCTTCTGATGTCATTAAGGAAGAATATCCAAATCAAAATCAAGTAGTGTTTGCCAGAGTTGATTGTGATCAGCACTGTAAGTAACTTAATAGGAAGACTGGAAGAAACTGTTCATTCCCTCATCTCCTACACACATGCACACATTTTTTCTTCTTAAAAATGCCCTGATTTAAGTGGAGAAGAAACCGAGTGTTCTAGTTTTAAATCGTTAATATTTAGACTTCATGTACTTGTAGCACGACTTTTCATTTTGCCTGTCTGAAGGGATTTTTGCCTTTGTTATTGTTTTATTAGAACTTAATTGGTAGTATTTTGTAACAAAGGAAATGTCAAAATCAATAAAATTAAAATACAGTTCTAGATTAAAAACATGGATTTTTGTTATTAGAATTATGCAAAAATATAATAGTCACTTCAAATAAGGGCGTCTCGGGCTTTGTGTCTTTTTTTTTAGAGAGAGAGAAACTACCCTTTATTCCTTCTACACAATAGATAACATTTTAGGATGTTTACAGTACTTTGGAGATATTTTCACATATGCATGTTTGTTCTGTTTTTTTTTTTTTAACCATAATGACAAGTAACTGCACTGTTAAAGCTTCAGATATTAAAAATAGGTTTCTTGTTAGCTTATTATACCCATGTGGGTAGTATCATTACATCAGATTTGCAGATGAGAAGACACAGGCCGATACTTGTATCTTCGTATTGATCTCATAGCTGGTCTATGATCCAGAGGTTTTATATCTTAAAGGTGCTGCTAGGATTGGTTTTGGTAGGGCTGGAGATTTAGCTCAGTGGCACAGTGGCTGCCTGGCAAGTGTGAGGTCATGAGTTTGGTACCCAGTACCAAAAATAAATAAACAAATAAATAAAGATTGACTTTGGTGATCTTTCAGGTACAGTTAGTTGTCATTATTAATTACAATTATTGAGAATATTAAGAAACTTATTACACAGTCTCTAAAAATCTAACTTCTTGTGTTTTGGTTATCCCAATAGGGCATTTTCTGAAAAATCCTCGTGGGTTTTTCATGTGCATGACAGATTTTCCTCACTTGAGCCAGTGAGCTAGAAGTAGTGTTTCCTGCTGCATGTTCCCATTGCACTTGAGCTTTCCTCATTCCTCCTACCAGGCTTTGTATTTGGTGGTTCTGGTTTTGGGGTCTTAGTTCTTACATCAGCTGTCCTTCAGTGTTTCAAGGCGAGAATTTATTCCTTTCTACCTTTTTGTCCTTTCTTTTTTACGGTCCATTTTAAGTAGAAACTGAACTATTTGCCAGTCCCTGTATCGCAAACATTTCTGGGAGATACATACTATATACAGTGCATGGAAAGAATATTGCATTGAGTTATTGGTAAATTGGCTTGGATATAGAGATGTCTCCCATTGTGCTGCGAGTTTTCTAATCTTAAATTTAATGTACTTAGAATGAGAATTAGCATGTATGTTTGTTCAGGTGCATATGCACACATGAACTTTTTATTTTACTGATGAGGAAATGGAAATAGAGTGGTTTAAACTTTACTGTTACAGAGCTTGGTGTTAGGGAATTAGAATCCTGATTTCCTAACCAAATGTCTTGAAAGACCAATTTGGGTTTTTCCTGCTCAAGTTGACAAGCATCTTGAAGATTTACTGATACAGCTTTGTGCTAGACTGAAAAACATTTTCTAACAGCAAATCATTTCAAAGTCTTATAAGCCATACCTCATATTTCTGTCTGCTAAGATTCATAACTAGATAAGATGAAAGGAGCAATAAACAGTTGTCAGTTCAAAAGTGTGGATGGCTTTTCCACAGGGCTTTCTAGATCTTTTCTCCCACCTGATACTGATAGAGAACATGATGTATTTGGTGTGAGCTCTCCTTTCAAAACTTTCTGTTCTTTATATATTTGATTAGCGTTTACAGTAATAAATGAGACCCCTGCTTTAACTAACTTTGAACCATAATACCTGAAATTATGCTTTTGAGCTTATAATCATTGAGAAGAAAATTTGATACTCATTATCACTGAAGCAATGTATCACTTGTTCTTTTAAACAGATTAGCTTACTTTTGAAATAAATCTAGCATTATTACAGTTTTCATTTTTTGGAGAAAATAACCATAGTGCAGATGCTTTTCAGTCCACCAGAGAGTTGTTACATATTTACAGCCATGAAACCATCACCACAATCAAGATATCTTTCATCCCCCAAATTCTCTTTGTGCCTTTTTGTGTTTCCTCTCTTTCCCTACTTCAGCTACCCCTATCTTTAGGAAATCCTCTACTTCCTATTATAGTAGATTAGTTTGCATTTTTTAGAATTTTAGCTAAGTGGAATCATACACTGTATGTTCTTTTTTTTTAAACTTATGCTTGAGATTGTTTCACGTTACATGTGTCATTCATTTTTATAATGTAGTGGCATTTTATTGTAGGGCTATATAGATTTTTCCCAATTTTTGACAACTACAAATAAAGCTACTGTGAACATTCAAGTATAGGTCTTTGCACATATCCATTCATGTATCCTGGGAAGAATTCCTGATTATATAGTAGCTATATGTTTTAAGTTCTTAAGAAATTGCCCAACTATTTTCCAAAATATTTGTACTATTTTACATATCCTTTAGTGTATGAGAATTCTGGTTTTTCCATAATCTTGCCAGTACTTGAAATTGGCAGTCTATTTAATTTTATGTATTTTAATACATGTGAAGTGTAGTGTCTCCTTTTTTCTTAATTTGCATTTTTGCATTTTCCTAATAATTAGTGATGTTGAGAATATTTTCCTATTGCCTATATAACATTCTTGTGTGTTCGGTGAAGTATCTATTCATGTCTTACACATTTTTAATTGAGTTATTTTCTTAGGTTTGAGACTCACATGTTATGAATACTAGTCATTTTTTCAAATGTGTTTGCAAATATATTTTATTCTATTAAGACTTTTAAATATTGTGGTAAAAAATGTATAACATAATTTATATTAACAAATTTTTAATTGTATAGTTTGAGTAGTGTTATGTTTATGTACATTGGATTTTTTATATCTAGTCTCCAGACTGTTGTTCATCTTGCAAAATTAAAATGCTGTATCTGTTAAATAGCAGCTTCTTATTTCTTTCTCCTCATCTCTCTGGAAATCACTATTCCATGTCTGTGAATTGACTACTGTAGGTATCCTTCGTAAGTGAAATCGTACAGTTTTTATGACTGGCCTATTTCACTTAGTATAATGTCTTCAAGGTTCACCCATGTTGATACATATTACATGCATATGTCAGCTTTTTAAAGCTGAATAATATTCCATTGTATAATACAGTAGTCCTCCCTTGCCTCTAGGGTTATATTCTAAGACCCATACTGGGTACCTGAAATTGCAGGCCATACAGAACCCTGGCAGAGTAGTACTGCATTGTGTGGGTATCTAAGACCATTTATTGATCTTTGTTTTTCACAACCTTGATAGTTTATGATGTGTGGTCAGGTGGAAATCCCTCATTTTGGGTTTGTCCAGTAATTTTTCCTCAGGCTTTGCATATCTTTTTTGTAAGATGTTATAACTATTTCTTGTTTTTGATGCTATTATAATTTTTTAAAAATTTTATGGTCATTTGTTGCTAGTATATAGAAATAAAATTGATTTTTATATGTTGCTCTTACAGATCAGAATCTATTAGTTTCAATAAGTTTTGTATAGAGTCCATAGAAGTTAGACTATGTTTTGTACAAATAAAATATCCTACTTCTTATGGTCCATATTTCTTTGTGGTATTCTTTCCTTCCAAGTATACCTACTTGTTAGGATTAGTTTTTATTGGGCAGAAGGATTATAAGAAGTTTCTTAGCAAGAGTTGAAGGAAGCCTCACAATTGAGATACCCTGCCCACACCTCTCTTTATTAATCATCTGTGGTATCGTGACAGACTTTGTCCTTGCTCTCTAATACTTCAGTCATGGTGCTTCTGACTCAGTGCCCCACTCAGACTTCTCATCCACAGTCATAGTCTTTTTATTTGTTGGAGAAGTTCCCATAAAACTTTTGTGGTCAGGTTACCTGAGGGCTGGGAGGGGGTCTGAGGGCTTACATGGGTTTGGACATTATCCTACATGTATTATTTCAGTTCTCTTCACTACAGCCTCTTGAGTCAGGTAGCATTACTCATTCAACAACGGCAAAATTGTATGCCCGTTCCGTGTAATGTCATTTAGTGGGCCTTAGAGACACAACAGCAAACTGAACAGACAGACGAGAAGTACATGCACAGTTGCATATTGTGATAACTGTTCTGAAGGCATGGTGTTGAATACTGTAAGATCTTGTAAGTCTGGCTTAATCTGGGGAGTAGGGAAATGGTATGAAACCTGGAGGGGTAATATGAATGTTCAAAAGATACGGAGGAACAGAGTGTTTCAAACGGAAGGAACAGTAAAGTAACTGAAATTGAGTTTCTCAGAGAAACCGAGAATTTGTTCATTTTTGTATGAGAGCCCCTAAAAATGACTTGTGAATTATACAATCTTCAATTACATTTTTGCTTACATTTAATTTTTTACCCTTTAAATGAGGTCTGATCATTATATAAACAAAAAAGTAGCAGCTTGGACATGACCTTGTTTCTGTCCTGTACACCCTAGCCTTCTGCTGTTAGAATTTTTGTTGTAGAATGGGAAGCTCCGTACCTACTAAATCATATATACGGTTGAACAAGTCACTTAAGAAAACCAGTGAGCTTATTCAACACTGTCTATAAAAATGGGGCTGCTTGTGCATATCTTGAAATGAGAAAGAAAAATACGGTAATTGTGTGGTAAAAGGTGGGGTCTAGCTGAGGGTATTCAGGTGTTTACATATCACATACTTTATCTTTTCTGTAAGTTTGAAATTTTAAGAAGATTTTAGAAAATGGATATTAGAACACCTGTAAAGCCTGTAGTTCATAGAAAAAAGCAGAAAGGAATGTTGTTGCTTTAATTTTTGAAGGAATTTTTTTTGGAAGAAGCTAGAAATCAGCCTTGCACACATATTATTGTGATTATTGTTCATTGCAATTTGTGTTTACATTCTCTATGATAAATAACCCCTCAATACAGTCATTGAGTTTAAGTTTTCTTGAGTAGATTTTCACTGGCATTTGAGGAATATGTGGAATCACAGTTCTTTATGTGGCTATTGTGAGAATTTCTCTGAAAGTCTCATTAATATGTACAACATTTAAGGGCATTTGGTGGTCACAAAGCTGCTTTCTTCAGTAGTGTGCCATTTCCTGGCCGCTAGCATCTCTTCCTTGGCACAAGATGTTATGAAATATAGATGTGACTTCTATGAATATTCTCCCATTATTAAGTAAAATTTATTCCAGAAATACAAGAGTTGCTTAACTAAGGGGATAAACTCACTTATTAGCAAAATATGGAAAACTGTCTTTTCCTACCGATAGATACTGAAAGGTTTGATAAAACGCAACATAGTTTGTTAAAAGAAATCAAGAAATGGCAAATGTATGAATCAACTTTTGCTTACATTTAATTTTTATCTTTAGTGGGTATTTATTGCTTCATAAATGTGTTACAAACTGAAATTGAGGTGTGGCACATTTACATTTAGTCCTGAAATCTATTTGAGCCAGAAACCTTATATGTTATCCTATTAAAAAAATTTTATTTGGCCAGGCATGGTGGTTCACACCTGTAATCCCAGCACTAGGAGGCTGAGGCAGGAGGATCATTGGGAGTTTCAGAAAAGCCTGGACTACAAAGTGAGTTCAAGGCTAACCTGAACTGCATAGTGAGGCCCTATCTCAAAAAGACAAAAAATAAACAAACACATATGTATTAATTTTTTTTTACCAAATGCTCTATTACAGTTTTTTTCTTTGTCAGTCCTCTTTAAGAAGTGAGGATGAAACCATAAACTCAAGAAAGAACAGAATTAGGAAAATACAAAATTGTAGTGGTGCTAATTTTTATAAAGCATTACAAGTATTTTCAAAATAGTCCCTTTGGGAGGCAGTGCACCTATATATTCCTTAAAACATTAAGAATTCTTCTGTAGGAATTGCCCTTTATGCCAGTTTACTAGTCTATCAAGAAAATCCATTTTAGTACCTATTCATTGATTCGCTGCCTATATTTCCCCTTTTCCACATATACTAGTATCTCTTGAAGCTTTCTGCTTTGCCTTTACCTCTTGGCTTTATATACTTATGAAAGAATCTATCGGGTTCTGACCTAGATCCCAGTCTCCCAAAGGAGTGTACAGTGAAGGCTTAAATAAACGAGACAAGTGGTAGGATTTCAGGAGGGTCAGAACCCATTAGCTGAGCTTGAGACTCTGAGGGCTAAGACCAAGACTTTCCTGGACCGCCCATATTTATTAGGTCCAAACAAAGAGCCAGGAAACTGAGGAAAGCACGGGCAGTGAGCAGGACCTTGGGAGTAACTTCAGAGACTTCTCTAAGAGGTAAATCATGTCGGTTTAGGAGAACTGTCTTATCTTCATGATGACATGGTAGGAGTGAGACTCTAGGAGTAATCCCTGCAGCTGCAGTCTCCATCTACTACTTAGTTGGTTTGAGCCAGGTGTCCTCAGCTGTGGCCTTACCTTGCCCTTTGAGGTGTCTCTGGTATCACAGGCCACCACAGGCGTCAGCCAGGACCAGTGATTCATAGAGGTCCTTACTATGAATCAGCTTCCATCGCCAGCCAAGGGGCCGAGGCCTAGGACAGACTCACAGATAAACATAGAAAGCCAATGAGTTAATTTTAAATCCTGCTCAGAGCTGCTTCCTAGTGGTCTCCAACAAGATTCAGCTCAGCTGGCTAAGAACTTGGGAACTGGAGAAGGTAACAAGAGTGCCTACACCAGGCTTATTCTACCCAGTCAGGCTTTCCATTTGTTGTAACAGCCTTGCTTTTCTCTCCTTTGCTCCTAAAATGGTAAAGTTAGGAACTGTTTAGTAGATAATTTGAGGTTAGATTGTCACCTGGAAACTTAACTAGTTAAGATCAAGTGTATTGTTTTGAAATTCCATGGTAAAGCTTATACTGCAGTTCCCTCTTAAGCCTCTAAGTTCTCTACTTGCTTGTTCGCTTGCTTTTTCCTTTGTTCGTTTATTCGTTTGAGACAGGGTTTTGCTGTATAGTTTGGGCTGGCCATGAGCTCACTACATAGCCCAGGCTGGCCTTAAACTCCTGGCATTCCTCCTGCCTCAGCCTCCTGAGAGCTGGGATTACAGTTGTGTACCACCAAGCCCGAGCTCCAATTCTGTATTTGATGTAGGGAACAGATGAAGTATAAGGGGAGCAGGAAAAGAAAAGTAAAATAAAGTCAGGGCAGCTAGAGGAGAGAGCGCGTTCAGGCACAAGCTCTTCCCACCGCCCGGGAGCCATTTCGTTTCCTCGCCAGTACCTGAGTAGGTGTCTTCATCCATCCTACGAAAGAGTATGATGTAGGATCTCATTTTTGTCATAGGTCTGACAGCTGTCCTCTTAGCTTTTCACATCTGGAGGGCCCGTAAAGGGAAACTACAACTGTGGTAAAGATATATTTATTTTTAGTAGAGTGATAATCTGAGCTTCTCTTTATGTTTTTGGTACATGTATTTTCTAGTAATGAGTTTTAAGAATTTCATTTAAAATTCTAAGACTGTGACAAAAACAGACAAACGAATCAATGAAATGAAATAGAAGATACAGAAACAACCCCAGACATATTCGGCCATCTGATTGTTGATAAGGGGGCCAAAAGCATACAGTGGAGAGCAGATAGTCTCTCTAATAAATGGTGCCAGGAACCGGCTATACTTATACAAAGATTGAAGCTATATCCCTATCGGTCATTATATATTAAATTAAAATGAAAAATATATCAAAGGTCTAAATAGTAAAACACTTGACCTGCTGGGAGATAAAAGAGACATCAGCATAGGCAAGAACTTTCTGAACTGAACCCCAGTTGTGTAAGAAATGTCATCAATAGTCAACAAATGAGATCATATCAGATTAAAAAGCTGCTGTGCAATAAAGGAAACAGAGCAGAGAGACTGTAGTGACTTGTGCCTAGATGCCCCCCCCACCCCAAAAAGCCTCACGCGCTAATAGGGGGGGCTTTTCAGTGCTGGCTGGATCTAGGGTCTGTGATACTGAGATTAAGGGTATGTGGTACTGATGAGTTTATCACAGTGCTGGGAATGGGTCATAGGAAGGCCCACCCTGGGTGTGGGTGGCGCACCCAAAAGGCTTGTAGCCTGGGTGGGGTAAAAAGGAAGGGAACCTTGCTAGTAACTGCTTGCTGGCTTCTGCCTGCCATACCTAATGGGCTGCTGCTCCTCGCGGCGTCCCTCTGCCGTGCTGCCCTGCCTTGGAACCGGATGACGATAGACCGAAACCTTTGAACTGTGAGCTGAAGTAAACCTTTCCTCCTTTAACTTGTGGGGTCAAGTACTTTATCTTACCAGTGAAAAAGTAACCCAAACACTGCAGAACAGGGAAGAACTTTTGCTAATTACAGCTCAGACACAGGACTAATATCTAAAATGAATAAAGAACTTAAAGAAAATTAGACCCCCTGAAGTAAAAGACCTAACCAAAAAATGGGTAACTAAAATAGATACTTCTTGGAAGAAATACAAGTGCCTAATAAATCCGTGAAAAAAATGTCCAGCATTGCTGGCCAATAAAGAAGTACAAATTAAAACACTTCAGATTCCATCTTAATTCAGAAATAATGGATATCACCAAGAAGTCAGAGCATCTGTTGTGGCACACTTCTGTAATCCCAGTACACCGGAGACCAGGACAGGAAGGGCGCCGTGAGCTCAAGGCCAGCCCGAACTGTGTAGTAAGACCCTGTCTCAAAATCAGTGAATCAGTCTCTCAGTCAAACACAAATGTTGGCGAGACTAGGGAAAAAGGAGTCCTTCTCTATTGGGGTGGGAATGTAACAGTAACGCTACCATAAAAATCAGTATGAAGTGTCTTCAAAATAATAAAACTGAAAAAAACCCACAACTTGAAACTCTATTCAATGCAGCTATTCCTTTTCCAGGTATTTTAATTAGAAACATCATATTACAGAGATACAAATATATATCCATGTTAACAGCAGCACAGTTCATAATAGCTAAATTTTGGAAGCATGCTATGTTTATCAACAGGTGAGTGAAAACAAAAAATGTATTTATATACAATGGAGTATTACTTTGCTGTGAAGGATACATTTGAGTCATTTGTAGAAAAATGGGTACACTTTGAGACCATGGTATTCTGAAGTAAACCAGACACACAAGCTTCAGTATTGCTTCTCACATGTGAAACCCAGAGTTTGAATAAAAGATTGATAATAGTAAACAGACATATAGAACTTTTGCAGCTGGGAAGGGGGCCAAGAGTTGGAAGGAGGGGGGAGAAAGGGGAAAGAGGTCATGAAAAGCATTAAGATGTGTCATCTACATGTGCCACCTCTCCACAAATGTAATTGCTGTGTGGCACAATCATGGATTACTTAAAATTTAGGAAATAGAATTGTAGCCTGTGGAAACAATAGTAGTATTAACAGCAGGTGTAATAATGTTAAGTACTTTAAATAGATTATTTCATCATCTCTATAGGAGATGTTCCAAATTTAAATCATCATTAGTTGATTATAAGGTACAATTTTATCTTCCGGTTGCAGAAACTGATATACTGAACTGTATTACTTAAATGCTTGTTTTAATCACTTAAAATTTTTAACCTGTCATGAGAATTATTTTAGCTTCATTTAGGTGCAGTTTTAAAAAAAAATTGTATCATCAGTTTGTGCACCTTAAATGAAAAAAAGTTGTTGAAGTAATCCCTAAAGGATTTCATAAAGTCTGACTCTTGTGTAACATTTTTCAGCTGAGGTGGTTTTCCTTTTTCCACACAATATTGACTTAACACTAAGAACACCAGTAATGCTTGTATTAGAAAGTGTTCCTCTGCTTTCCAGGAGTTTCTTTCTTTCCTAACAAGAATTGATGCTAGTGTTGTCCTGTTTGAATAACCTCAGAATTTATTTTTTCTTAATTAACACATGCTGCTTCTAGTTACATTTCTCTTGAAAGAAAGAGAAAGTTAGTAAGATACAAAACAAAATGTTCATAGTGATTTTCTCAGTGGTTGTTGAATTATCAGTGATTCTGGTTTTCTTTTAATTGCTTGTTTTCTGCAGTTTTTTCACATAAATATATATACACAGGCACGCACACTTAACACATGTCTTCACTTCAGCTGTGGAACAGATCACATCACAGTTCACTTTGGTTTTCCTTACTGGGGCAGTTTCGAGTGGTAGTCTGCACTCTGACGCTACCGTTACCTTGGGTAAGAAGAGCCCTTCAGTCTGGTCCTGTGGGAGCGAGTTCTCTGCTGACCTCCAGTGGCTAGAGGTTGCATGGCACGAAGCAAAAGATGTTCCTATATTTGCTGGCGTAGAACTTTCAGACCCCCACTGGTGTTTTTAGGAAAGCTCTTTGTTATTGTCCTTGAATTAAGTAGAGTGTACTCCCATATGCCTGAGCTATTCTTCAATATTGGAAATTGAGAAATTTTATGAGAGATATACTTAAATACAGCATTAAGAATAAGAAAATACAGAGCGCAGAGTTCATGTGCGTAAAACAGCAATTGGGTGCTCAGGTTGAGCATGAGTTTGGAGTCACCTTGCAGACTCACTTCTTTCTCTAGCTTTTTATTTTTTGTTGTGTCTGTGTTACCTTGTTTGGTTGTTTTAGGGGGCATATTTTGGGACTAGGAAGAGGTATATAGGCAGTAACAGTTCTTCCTGGGACCAGAAGACCAGTAAGACCTTCCTGTTGAAATCATCGCCTCTTTGCACTGCCTGCCGCGGATAATCACAGCAGAACGGGAGAATTATGACACAAGAGCATGTCCTAGTTTCCCTGTTTGTAAGGCTCCTGGGCATTAGTAAGGCAGAAAGAAAGGACCCCTCGAGGAAAAGTAAGTGACCATTAAAGCAAACATACACACTAATTTTCCAGTCAGGGAGCTGTTAACCTCCTGAAATTTGTAATTCCTCAGGTATTCATTTTAACATTTTATTTATATGATTAATTTTTGAAAAACTCATTTATTATACACCTTAAGATGGTCCTTGTTACATTGTGAAAATGTCACAGTGTAATTGTCTTAACATCACTTTTGGCCAAAGCTTTTAAAAAGTCATTTTAATGTCTGAGAATGTTGATGAATGTAATCTTAAGGATTTTGCTTTTTAATAATTAAAAGCATACCTGCTGCCCTGATATTGAGAATGGAGTGATAAACTAGTCCTCTGATAGTCTTCAAGAATTGCTTTTTCTCTCTCTGACCAGAGTTTAAGGTAACCTAACCATTATAATGTTTAGGTTTGTGAACAGATTTGTTATTTCTGCCAGGCCTAGTGCAGCAGTTTCCTCTCTCTAGTCTCCTTGTCTCTCTGTTACTGCCAGATGAGTATTTTGAAAGCCTAACTTTGTTGACTCTGCCTCCTTATTAGAAACAGGATAAAATTCAGACTCCATTAATTTAACCTCTAAGACCTCTGGATCTTGCCTCTGGCATTATTCTAGTCCTTTCTGACACATGTTTGTTTATAGTATATTCCTCTCATTTTGTCCATAAATTCATTTTTTAGAAAGTTAAAAGCATATTGTCTCTAGCAGTGTGTTTTGCTGCCATTTATTTGCTGACCTTTAGGCTACAAATTGAAAAGATGTTTGCTGTTAGACTAGCTTCTTCCTTCTAGGTCCATCCCAAATCCTTCGAGGATTAACAGAATTCCTTGGCTTTTTGCTGGCAAATGAGCCACCAGTGTGGTAAATTGGGTAATAGTTTAGCACACTTGTCTTTTTTCATGGTCATTTCTTTCATTGATTCTTTGTATATTCTGAATAAAATGTAATTCTTCCAATTTGTCTTAAAAATTCATGGTCTTCCACATCCAGGTCTTGGTCTATGTAACTTTGGAATCTGGTAAATACTGTATTTTGGCTATGTGTAGCCCTAATGCAGAATTGTAGGCTTTTTGACAAGTGTACATTTTTAATGCCAATATCTTCTAAGAATCACAGAGTCAGAGAAGATTTTATTGTCTCACCTTCACTGGCTTTTATTTATTTCTTAATACCAGCAGTGTTTCACTGTCAAGTTATATGGTATTTATTTAAATATCCTTTATAAGATTAAGAAAATTTTGTCTCACCTTCACCCTACTTGTTTGTCTCACCTTCACCCTACTTTCTGTGTTACCCCCCCAGCGCTTAGTAAATGTCCTTTGGAGAAACTTGATTTGTGTTTGAGGTCCATTTTGGTCTACTGTGCCAACCCATGTGACAGTACAAAGCTTCACCTGTTTCTTTGGTCCTTCATTGCAGTTTTCATTTTTAAAACATAGAGTTTAAAAAAATTCAGTTTTTCTTAGTTGCAGGAGCAGTAGATTTCTGCTCCCCACATCCTGCTCAGAAAATAGAAATCCTCTTCTAGATTCCTTATGGGTTTTCTGTGAACTCGATAAAACTGTCTGAAAATAATGACATTCTTAATTTTTCCAGCATACAAACTTTTTTTTTCCCTTATCACATTAAGAACTCCACTACAACTTTACATAGATATAGTAGCAGGCTTTTTTATTTTTTTGTGAGTGGGGTGGGGTGGGGTGGAGTGGAGATTGAACCCAGGGCCTTTGCCCTGCATTACATCTCTAGGTCTTTTTTATTTTGCTAAGTTACCAAAGCTAGTCTCAAATTTGTGGTCCTCCTACTTCAGCCTACCAGAATGCTGATATCACTGGTATACTCCACAATGCCTGGCTTTTATTTATTTCTTAATACCAGCAGTGTTTCACTGTCAAGTTATGTGGTATTTATTTAAATATCCTTTATAAGATTAAGAAAACTTTAATGTTGGTTTGCTAGGAGTGTTTACAGATGAATTGATGTTGAATTTTATGAAATGTTTTTCTGCTTCTTTTGTGGTAGAATTTTTCTCTTCTATTAATGTTGTGAAGTATGTTTATTGGTTTTCAAATATTAGTCTAAACTGAAGGTAGGCTAAATTGTGGTATATTATCCTTATTTATTAATGTTTGCTTTTACAGTTTTGCATCTATGTTGTTAATATTAACATAAACTTTTAAAAAAATTTTCCCTTCCAGGTTTTGCAGAGATACTTTGTTCAGTTCATAAAACTAGTGGGAATAGAGCTTTTGTAGGACACTTTGAATTATAAATTCAGTTTCTATAATAATTTTAGGACTACTTATGTTTTCTATTTTTTCTAGTGTCAGTTTTGATGGGTTATATCTTCATGAGTGTGACTTTTTCATTTTATTTCAATCATCTACTTATGTCCATTAAATTATTGATAATAGCCACGAAGGTAAAGACTTTTAGAAGTACATTTTTGAGACAGAAAAGCACATTAAAAGTTTGTACTAGGCTGAGTATGTGGCTCAGTGGTAGAGTACTTGCCCAGCATATACAAGGCCCTAAGTGCAGTTTCCCCACATACAAAATGTATGCTGTTACTTCCAACTTACATTACAAATATTAGAATTTTAATCACTTCATTTTTTTTCAAAATTAACAGACATTTTGAGTCACATGCAGCATGTTGTTTTGAGGTGTATATTGTTGAGTGATTAAACCTAGCTAATTAAGAGATTGTTTTAATTATTTTTCTCTTTGCTGAGACAAAATACCAGTGCCCAAAATTAAGGACAGAAAGGTTTACTTGCTCACACGTTGTAGAAATTTCAGTCCATTACTGGCCAGCTCCAAGGCAGGGTGGCTTGGCAGTGGAGAACAGTTCATGGCAGGTCGAATGCAACAAAGCAACAATGGAGGAGGGGGATGCCTCTTTCTGCCCGTTTTATTTTATCCAGTCTTCTGGGATCAGAGTGATGCCAGTCTAGTCAGTGGACTGATCTGGCAGTCACCCACCCTTAATCTCAGCACCCTTAATCCCAGCATTGCACACTAGATTTAACCACCTCCAAAAAAACCTTGTGAATGCATGAGGCTCTGGGGACATCTAGACACAAACTGTAGCACAGATGTGCTACCTCGCATAGTTTACATTTTTATGGTGAAGACATATAGCACCCACCCACTCTCTGTACTTTTTGATATATCATCATTAACTACACTCACTTTTCTGTACACAACCTGGTCTCTGGAAGTCACCACTATGCTCTATTTCTATGAGATCAGTTTTTTTAAGATTCCACGTATGAGTGAGATCATGCAGCGTTTGTTTTTCTGTGCCTAGTTTATTTCTCTTAGCATAATGCCCTCCAGGTTTATTCAGTTGTAACAAATCACATAATTTTAGTACTTTTATGATTGAATATCATTTGTATATATGTACCATATTTTCTTTATTCATTTGATGACGAACATTTAAATTGATTTCATATCTTTTGTGAATAATGCTGCTATTAAATACTTCTTGGACATGCTGATTTTATATCCCGTGGATATTACATTATTTGTGTAACAAGATACATACTTGAGAATTGGTAACAAAAGGGAAAAAGTTCATTTTGGTTCACAGTTTCTGATGTTTTGGTTCAAGTTGGCTCCCATGCTATTAGGTCTATGCCAGGGCAGAAACATCGCGCCAGATTGGTGTGGTGGAGAGGGAAAGGAAAGGGGAAATAGTGATGGGAAGGTAGGCCAAGGACAAGATACACTTTTCCACACCCCTGACAACCCACTTCCTTCACCTTTAAAGGTTCTCACCATCTCCCAGTAATGCCGTAATATTATAAATCCATCGGGCGATTAATCCACTGGTGAGGTCACATCCTTCATGGTTCAGTTACTTCTCCAAAGCCTCACTTCTGAACATAGCTGCATTGGAGACCAAGCCTTTAACACGAGTCCCTGGGGGACATTCCAGATACAAATCTTGACAGATCTGTATCTGGCAGTGGTGTTATCCTATTATGTGACTGGTTGCATTTTTAATTTCTTGGAATTATGGAACCTCCTTGTTTTCCACACTGGCTCTATTAATTTACATTCCCACCAAAAGTATGCAAGGATTCCCTTTTCTGTACATCTTCCCCAATACTTACTATTTTAGCAGCGTGCTTTATTTTGAATATTGCACATTAGCTACAAAGATACAGAAGTCTTTTTCATTCTTTTATGTAATAGCCTAGTGCTTAATTGAAGGGGTGCACTATACTTTATTAAACTCCCTCCTCTTGATGGATATTTGGGAAAATAGTAACTTTTATAAACATTTTCCATTGTCTAGCCCACAACATTGTCACATTGGCCAGTGGAACTATTTAGTTTACTTATATAGTATTTTATTAAAAGCTTTTTAATGTATACATAACTGTAAAAGTTCATAAAATGTCTTCGGGTTCAGTGTGCTAGGGAAAGTAAAGTTCCTTATTTTCTTTTTATTATTCCTTCAAGTTGGTTTTCTTACAGAGTACGCCCAAGCCACGCTGGTGGCTTTGTCTTATTACCAGTGCCTCTTTGTAACTTGCAAGTCTTCCATGTATTATGGTGCCAATTTCTAGTACCAACTGAGTCCTATCAGTTCTTTACCTAGGTGGTAAGACCTCGGTGCCATAATTCTCTCATTATAGTCTAGAAGGTTAAAAAAGGAAGATGTCTGTTACATTTATTAGTCATCTGTTTTAAGAAAGCTTCAAGTCCTAAGCCAAATAAATTATTGTGTGTTCAGTATGTGTATGTATATATATATATATATATATATATATATATATATATATATATATATATAT
>PVJX010007887.1:0-68389 GCA_004027295.1 Dolichotis patagonum | reverse complement strand
GGCCCTCATCTTCATCTGTTGAATGTTGGGTAGCACACAGAAATGAGAACACTAGGAAAATCAGGTTTGGATGGAAAATTTATGAGCAACACTTGGACACATCAAATTTGATTTATTTTTAATACATGTTAGACAGTTGGTTAGTGTTGGGAGCTATTGAAACTGGAAATTGAACACAAGTGCAGGGCTGTGGCATGCCCAGCGCGTGGCCAACTGGAAAACAAAGAGATACTTCAAAGTGCAAGATAGGTTCAAAGCTGAGGACACCTGGCTCCAACTTTAATTAACTAAATAAAGACTATAGCTACAAGTATTTTACTCCTGTAGTGAAATGCAGCATGAAGATTTTTTTAGAAGATACTTATAATTAAACATAGTTTGTTACTTGGCAAAATCCTTGAACCACTCCCAAGATCTACTCAGTTTCCTGTGCTTTCTACTGTAACCACTTCCTTGTTTGAAAACACTAAATGAATACAAGACTCCCAGAGCCTTCCTGGTCTTAGCCACCAGAGTCAAGAACTCTGCAGAGGTTTTGATCCTCCTGGATCCCTAAATCATTCCACTTATCTCATTTATTCAATCCTTCACATTACACTCATTTGGGAGATTGGGGATCTAGGCCAGGCCCCTGATAGGTCATAAGAATTTGAAATAATCTGAATCTATGATTTAAGAGGAGCCATATCCATGGATGTAGTAAAGCCTATAACAGAGGCCTGAATAAATGCATATAGAAGTTATCAGGCAAAATTGTTTGGCAAGTTTTTAAGATCAGAGAGTGGTATTAAAATAAGATGATGAATTTGAGCTAATGCGGTGAAGAGATGATATCAGTCAATGTTTAAAATTTTCAATTTTGAATATTTAAGCTCAAACTCAGGCCATTAGGAAGAATAAAACACTGTAGTAAATTTTATAACCAAAATGTTAATGGTAAGAACAATTTTTGGAATCAGGTAATCTATGTTTTTGATATACTAGTTCTGTACACTTTAATATCTTTATCATTCAGCTTCATCATATATAAAACACAAATGTAGTAACATTAAATTTTTGTTTGAGAATTGAATGAAATAACTTATGTTAAGTACCAAGTATAGTGTCATGCCTTTACTTAAGATTCAATAAATACATGCCTAATATCTCAGATAACTTTTGTCTTCTTTTTGAACCACTCAAATTGCAACATAGCTTTGTTTTTTGTTACTTTCTCCAAAAACTGATTAGTTTATAACCCTATCAGTAGTGCCTAGACACAAGATATTTGTCATGAATGTGTGTCTGTACCGGTATATGTTACTACATATGTGTGTGTTTTGCATCTTTTTATTTACATGTACCAGATTTTTATAGTTCTCAAAAGAAGCAAAAATAATCTCCCCTTGTCATAAAACCATGAATAAACGAAACAATCTGCACCAAAAAACTAATGACAAGTCATTGAAATGGCTATGAAAATTCTGGCGTACAATTTATTGGTAATTTGTGGAAATTAAAATCCTGCCACAAATTTTACTTAACTATGTCCCTGTTGGTGATATCTGAGGACTCTCTCTCATTTTTGATTAGTTGTATCATGGATTTTAACAATGTAATTCTCAGAGATGCAAACAGAATAAAAGTTGAACAAAAGTTTAAGAGATGGTTATTAGGGCTGGGGATTTAGCTCAGTGGCTTAAGCACCTGCCTGGCAAGTGTGAGGTTGAGAGTTCGATCCCCAGTACAAAAAAAAAAATAAAAAAGAGATCAACAACTGCTATTTTGAAATAACTAAAAATGAGTGGAAAACCAAATACTGTCAATTGTTTGTTGCTTTACAAAGATGAAAAACTCCTTATACATTAAATAGTAATTCTTGAAGAAACAATACAAATGTTTTCATTTACTTGTAGGTTTATTTAACAGTTCACTTCACGTATCTTATTATTTCTCAATATTTGTTCATTGTTATCCAGTTCAGTGATGGTTTTGAATGTGTAACTCATGTGAGAAGATGCATTTCATTTGGACTCATTGAGCTACTGGCTTCCTACCTCAAGGTGGGATTTGTAGTAGAACTGCAGAAAATGTGGTCAGTAGATATTTGCAAGCTTCTAATCATCTTTGCAGTGTGCTTTGCTAAGTCAGTTTTCCTAATATAATGTGTGTCTGAGCACACGGTATCCTCTGGTAGAGGGAGATAGATTACATAGAACAAATATTTTACGTCGATGAGGATGCTCGAATGAACGATATTTCTTCTTGAGCTTCATACCTATACTTTGAAATCCTACAACATAGTTCAATTTCTTCTCTCTAGCCAATCTTACTTCTTTTACCTTCCTTTCACAAGTGTTGATCACGAACAAATATCCTGTCTCAACAAGTGTTACTGTGGACATCTGATTGCAACAAATACTTTATGGTTAATAGTATAGAGAAAGAAAATTTTGCATTACCTTTTTCAATTTTCTTTTATTTTTTCTGCTCAGTCAGAGGATTAGATTGATATAAGACAGATTAATAAGAAAAATTAGGCAAATATATTTAACATGAGTTTTCTATGATATAGACACTTTCATAAGGAAATGAATATGCAAAGATAGGGTTGAATATATACTGAATTAGACAAAGAATATTAAATTGCAAAACCCAAATAGATTATATGGGAAGATAGCAATGATTTTAAGACATTCTGTACAGAAGTCTTTTCTTCTTAACTTCCAGACCTTGATGTTAAGAATCATACTGTGTTTTCTAGTATTAGGTGAATGGTTTTAATTGGAGATTCATCTCATGATTTTAAGAATCAGAATATGTTCAGAGTGATCTTTTTTCACAGGCTGTTTTTCAAGCCTACTTATCTCAAAATAGTCAACATATACAAAAGGCATATTTTAACTCCTTTCATACAAGTTATTTCTTTATCAAATTGAAAATCCAGCCACTACTATTGACAACAGGTGCTTACTGAGAATCTAATCTGCCTTACATTTAGTGTATGTGAAACATCATTGGACAATACACTCATTCAAAAAGACCCTGAAATAACTGGTTGATAATATAGGATACAATGTATTGCAGGAACATAAATCTAACATTCTCCAAATATTGTATTCTCTTGTATAGTTCATTACTATCTGCTACTAAATTTAAAAATATACACTTCAAAATGGTAACTTTTATGATTGGGCTTGGAATACAATCAAGTTTTCTTGTATGTTATTAGCACATGTTTGCAGTGCGTAAAGTTTACATGGCTCGTAGGAAGTAGTTCCATTTAGAGCATGCAACTCCTCACCCACATCTGTCCCTCCAAATCTAAATCTCAGTTTTGCATTATTACTGTTATTTTTAGTTCGTGTTTACTACATGTAATGTTTACATTCCTTGTGAGTATAAGGCACATGTACATGCCCCATTTTTTAACCCTCCTTAACGTCTTCCCTTGTGTTTGGTCTCCTGGAACCCTTCTCATTTGCAAAACATCTACCTTTGTTTCTGTCCATCAGTCCTCTATTTGCTCTTTTTGTGTAGATTGCCTCCTACAAATTAAAGATACCAAGAGGTATTTAAGCTTGTGTGTCTGATTTATTTCACTTAACATTTTAGTTTTCCACAGTGTCTTGGATTTCTCCTTCTTTGTAGTTGAGTAATGTGATATTGTATGTAGACACCATATTTTCTCTATTCATTCATTTGTGTTGGTCATACAGGGTGCCTCCACATTTTAGCTGATACAAATAGTGCTGTTATGAGCCTTAGTTATGAGCATATATGAGCATTGATATAGCAGGATAAATTTAACTCTCTTGAGAAGATATCTATAAGGGGAACAACTGAGTCAAATGGAATTTTTAATATTAGTCCTCTGAAAACTCTCCATATCAATTGCCATAATGTTTACCCTGGTCTCCCACCCCACCAACAATGTAGGGGGATTCCTTTGTCAACACAGTCACACCAGCATTTATTACCATTAAATTTCTTGAAGCTTGCCATTCTTTACAGTGTAAGAAATAATCTTAGCATTATTTAAATCTGCATTTATCTGTTGGCAAGAGATACTGAATATTTTTGTATGTGTATCGCCCATTTGTACTTATTCTGAGTTGTTTAGTCATTATGCTTGTTCATTTTTTGAGTGGCTCTTTTTTGGGAGGCAGTGGTCTATTTATTTTTATTTTGAATTTTTAGTAAATTCTCAAAATAAGTCAATGCTAGTAATTTTTTCTAGTAATGTGGCAAAGCTAGTAATTTTTTAACCTTTTGGAGGTTGTTGTGTCACTCTACTCTTTGTTTTACTGTGAAAGTGTTTTTTCTTTTTAATTTAACATAATTTAATATATTGATTATTGCTGTTATTTCTTGTGTGACTGGGGTCTGTTTGGGATATTCTTACCTACAATTATGGTTTCAAATATTTTATTTTGTGGTATGTTCATTATTTCTCTTAAATAAAAACCATATGATCCCATAATAGATGCAGAAAAAGCTTTAGACAAAATCCACCACTGAATCATGATAAAATTCCTAAAGAAATTAGGTGTGGATGATCCTTCCCTGAGTCTGATGAAAGCCATTTCTGACAAAGCCACAACCAATATCATATTAAATGAAAAAAGAACACAAAACAAAACAAACAAATGAAATGCCTGAATGCTTTCCTCTAAAATCAAGAACAAGACAAAAATGTCGACTTACTTTGTTTACCATACTACTTGAAACTTTAGCCCAAGCACTCAGGTGAGAGTAAGTAAGAAAAGGAAATTAAAATGCAGAAAAGGAAGAAATCAGTCTATCATTATGTGCAAATGCATGGAAGACCTAAGGAATTCTACAAAAGAATCTTAGGATTAACCAATTTTAGCAATAATGCAGGTTACAAAATTAACACCCGCAAGTCAATAGCATTTGTGTATACCATAGTGAAATAAATAGAAAGAGATTAGAAAAACAATATCATTCACAATAGCATCAAGAAAAGTTAAATGCCTAGGAATTAACTTAACCAAGGCAGAGAAAGACCTCTACTCCAAAAACTATTTGATACTACAGTAAAAACTACTCAGTATTCTGAAAAGGAGATTAAAGAGGACATTGGAAGGTGGAAAGATATGCCCTCTTCCTGGAAAGGCAAACCAATATTGTTAAAATGTCTATACACCCACTGATAAATAGATTTGACCCAATTGCAATCCAAATTCTAACATTCTTCACATAACTGAAGAAAATAGTTCTAAACTTTATAAGGAACCAGAATAGAACCAGAATAATAAGAGTCCTGGACAAAAAGAGCAAAGCACAGTGCATCATAGCACTGGATTTCAAGTTATTCATGTCCTACAAAGCAATTGCAATGAAAATAGACTGGTGTTAACATAAAAACAAACATATGAATCAATGGAAAAATACAAGACACAGAAAAATCGTCAGCTGTTTGGTTTCAGACTGTTTGGTTAGGGACCTTCCCCAAAAAAACATTAGTATTAAGATAGTTTATTTAACAAATGTTGCAGGGCAGACTGGCTGTGCAGAAGATTGAAGCTGGACTGATATCTCTCACTATGCACTAAACTAAATTCAAAATGGATTGATGACATAAACACTAAAACAAAAACAATGAACTTACTTGAATGTAAAATATACTTTTAAATGCAAAGTGTAAGTGCAGAATAAATTTCTTAAATGCCAGATTATAGTTTTTGTGCTCCAAAGACATGGATATATGTATATTTGAACACAGCTATAAAGGTGGCCTTTTCATTGAAGGAAACTCATTTTGTGGCAAAATGTGCACTAGATTTCAAAGCAATGTATTTTAATAATTTGGTGTGTGTGTGTGTGTATATTTGGTTTTGTCCAAAAGTTAAAACACTTTTATGATTTTGATTTTTAATGTTTTAATATTTGTTTTACTATAAGAATAAAGAAATGGAGACGTAAAGAGAGGAGTAAACATAATTGACAAATAAGCAATAATTCCTCATGTGAAGCATGTGGTTGGTCAGTTTTATGACTTAGAGTAAATTTTGTGCGTATCTGAGTTTTCTTGAGTGTGTTCGTGTATGAATGTCTCTATAATCATAATTATGAAGTCCTCTTGGGTGTTTTGTGATAAATTTTTATTTTTCAACTGGAAAATACCTTGACAAATCAGAGGCTTCACTACTTCCTTTCTCAATATATGCATGGTAGCAAGCACATCATTGCCTGATAATAGTTTTATCAAAGGAACTGAGTAGAGGGCAAAGAGGCTATAGGCATGCAAAACTGATGAAAGACAGAAAAAAACAACCCTTGAGTTTTGCAAGCAATTGAGCCTTGAGGCATATACATATGAACTGAAATGCTTTGGAAATGTGAATAGATGAAGTCGACTGATATTTCCTCACTTTAGAGGGAAGCAAGACTATCCTACTGTGAAACTCTCTATGTAGGAAATTGATACATATCTGAATTAATATTCACCAAATTGGAAAATGTGGTATTCTTACTGTAATATATTGTTTTAGTATTCACTGATATCATGCATCCTATTTTTGAGATGTACTTTTAATAATAATAAAATGAATGACTGGGAACAAAAAGATGTCCAATTATCTGGAAACATACAATTGATGTTGGGAACCCATAAATTTCATTCCAACACAAACTCAGTTATTCTGTATAAAATAATTAACATTTTTCACTAGGAATTTCTCTTTTCAGATATAATCAGACCATGAAGGACTGGAACCTTGTATAATCTGATTTTGTTTAATGCAAAAACTGTTTTAGTAATGCACAGTGTGGTACTGAGCAAGACCTCTGCAGAGTCTGTAGGACAAAATTTCAGAATTATTTAGGATAAGACATAATAGCATTGGACTGGTTGGCAGATAACTTTCAATGTCTAGCTGGAGACTTTTCAGTGAGAGCAATTGGCCAGCAACAGACGCAAGAAGCAAAAATAGTTAAGCCAAAATGAAAAGAACACAGTTACTGATCTGTTGGTGCCAGGATGAATGACCCATGGCATCCTGCATGTCCAAAGCAGTGAATATAAATGTCTGCTTTCCCAGTTGGATAAAGTCATGGAATGAAAAGAGGAATAAGTAGTTTCAAGCAGGATAGATGGAAAAATCCAAGGTGGGAATCACCTTACAAACAAGTAAGTCAGGAAATAAAACATCCTGATTTCCTTTTATTTCTTCTAGTGTAATATTTGCGGGGACTTTACCAGTCAGTATGGAAGCATTCACAAATGGCTTTTGAAAAACTTGGCTTTTGGGACATGTCAAAAGAGATGAGAGTTATAATAAGGCATGGGACATTTACCAGATGTAAGTAAATATTTCATGTGCTTTTGGATTATTGTGACTCAGAAAACTTGAATTTAATAGTAACTATGAAAATCACCCCAATGCAAATAAAGACAGTTGCATCTGTAACTAGTGAAAGTTAGAAAATTTCTTTCATAGAAAGCTAGATTCCCTCAAAATTAAAGCAGAAAAATAAAAACTATCAATACTAAGACTAGAGCCACTAAAAGATGGTGTGGCCACTTCACAAATAGGTTGTTGAGAAAGATCCTTCTAAGCTATTGTCACAATATTCACATCTAGAAAGAATATGTTGGATATCCAAAAGTTCCTTACTTTTGTAAACCCTGAACTTTGAGATATAGGGAAAAATAATTAAAAATTAATCTGTTGGTTGGTTGGAAAACAGAAATCCTCTACAATCACTTGTGAATTTTTTGGAATAGGGCTATCCTGAGGATAAAAGTCTTGCTATTTTGTCTTTCTGTCAACCACAGGGCTTTTACAAATGTTTGTTTCTAGTTATTGTTATCTGTAGAGTTGGCCCTCTGATCCTACAGGTGCTCAGGTGAGTACTCTGGTTCAAGTTCTCTGAGTTGCAAGCTACACTCTTCCGATTGCTGAGAACTGAGCTTGTGGCATGGGTAATATGGAGCTTTTGACTACAATACTTACAGCTTTCCTCTCTCCTCTTTATTCTTAAAGTTCAGGGCCCAGTGCCTCATTGTGCTCATGGTACCAGATGCATACATTTTGCTTACTAAAAAGTTATCTTTACCTAACATTTGAAGATATGCATTCTTATCTTTATGTTTTAGTCAAAAAGATATAATCTGTAGTCAGTTCTTTTATGTGTAACTGGAATTGAAAACAATTCACACTTTTTCAGGAACTCTGTATTTTATTGAGTATGAATTATGTATAAATATTTTGAGTATATAAATGAATAATCTCAGATGCTAAATGAAAATGTAAAAGCACACAATTTTGTTTACTCAGATTGACTTTCCACTTTAAATTGCACTCAAGAGAATCTGGTTGAAGCAAATAACAACAAAACAGAAAAAGCCATATTTTCCCCCTCAGCACCATCTTTTAAAAGCTTTTAGTTTATTTCTTGTTCCCTAAGTTTGGTCTTTTTGAGCTCGGCATCAAGATTCCAGCTCTTGGCCTTTGCTGTGTTGTTCAAGTAAAGCTAGATGACGTATTTATGGAGTTTCATGCATGGAGCACGAAGAACATAAAGAAAGCTCCTAAGCACATTGACAGTCTTTAAAAACATGGCAAAGATCTCCATTTTCTGTCTGTATTCACTAGCAAAGAAGCTTTATGGTTGTATACATCACATGCAAATGCTGAAATATTGCATCTTAAATTATTTAGTCATGATAAGATGCAATTTTAAATGTAAAACCACAACTGAGACTATTTTGGGGTTGTTAACACTGGACAAGTTAGTGGAATGTACATAGTTATAGACCTAGGTAAACATAAATGAAGAATTTTAAAAAGACTATTCAAGAACCAATATTTTTATAAAGAAGAGATGATCAGCAAATTGGACTCAAGAACTCAACCTATAAATCAAAATTTTTCAACACAACCATTGTATGCTATTATCATTATTAAACCCATAAGCTAAGTTACTTGAACTTTATGAACTATTAAAAATTTTCCATTCTTAAATTTATCTATAAATTGTATTTACAAGACACATAAGTTGAATATGCACACATATATGTTTGTAATTATAATTTTCTTATTATAAATAATATCCATTTGTAGAAAATAAGAAATCTTTAAATTGTACAGAAAGTGACTGTTACCTCATGGTAGTGCTTATTCTTGAGTTTGAATGTTAGCTGTCATGATACCGTCTTCCATGATCTGATATTGTGGGTCCTTCCAAATTTCATATGTCAATTCCTAATCAACAATGTGATGACATTCACAAGTATGACTTTGGTCATTAGCTCACTAGAGTGGAGCCCTCCCAAATAGAATTAGTGCCCTTCTGAAAGATGTTTCAGAGAGACCTGCCATTAACACAGTTTCAAGGCTGAATCAGAAGTACTGGAAAAATTGCTTCCTGGCCTTTTGGCTAAGATCAAGTGCAGAAATATTGGAAATACAGTTATTGGAAAAGAATAGTTAAAGAAGGGAAAATGATATATATAGACTGATTGTTTTTCTTCCAGGCTTTACAATGGACAATGGGATTTGTCGTGTACATATACAGTGCATACACATTATTGCCTATCAAGATTTATGAGAATGCCTTTCTGCTTATTGCTCCAAGAAATAAACCAGATGGAGGAGACAGTACCCAAAAAATGTGGAGAAGAATTTTTTTTGAAGTGAGGACTTGTCATGAAATCATTAAGGATTTGTTTAAAAACATTTATTTGGAAGTACTTGTTTGTAAGACATTATCTCTGGTCCAAATGTGAAGAATCTTTCTATTTCCTTCCCTACTCTTGATAGATTTGCATGAATATTATCATTGCCAACACTACCTTGGCTCATTCGAGTGGATGAAACAACTGTTTTCTCAAATCCCTAGCTAATGTTTGATATGGTGCCAGCATCTCTAAATTTAGATCAGAAAGCTGCTTTAGATTTGGCAGAATGTTATCCTACTGCCGACGTCCCATAGCCTCAATTTCTTCTGCTTTAGACTTTGAATCTCTGTTAGTGTTAAAATGTAAATGCTTTAGTTTCAGTTTTTCCTTAATATACAAAATCTCAGGAAACTGAAAAAAAATTTGGCAAATCTTAAAGATAGTTAAAAAATCATAAATAAAGGACAATAGTGAAATAATAATGCTGATGGTTTCCTCTGAGTTTCCTCTTGCACAAGAACAATTCTTTCCCAAAATAGTTACATTAATTTTCAGATTTTAATGGTGAGAAGAAGCATAATGGCGAAGCATCATTGCATATATTCATACATAACTTATAAAGCAACTTGCGAAAATTATTTAAGACATGAAAGTTTTACATTAAATGATATAGTTTTATATTATGTGAGCTGATATTTAACATTTCCAACAAGCAATGTTTGAAATGGCTATATTGGTGTATAATAAATTATCCTAAAATAAAGTGGCTTAACTCAACATATATTTATCATCTCAGTTTCTGTGGGTCAGAAACTCAGGTGGGCTTGAAAAGGTCTCTCTAATTTAAAGTCTGTCTCAAGGCTGTTATTAATGTGTGACTGGGATGCAGTTATTTGACAGTGACCGGAATGTTGGGTTCAGAGCTCCATGGCTGTTGCAGGCTACAACTCCTCACCAGCTGTTTGCTGCAGACATCAGTTCTTGCCCTTCCTGTGTTGGGCCCTGCATGGGTGCTCACTATGCACTAGCTGTCTTCCACACGGAGGAGATAGAGGGGCAGAGAAAGGGATGGAGTTGGGTGGGGAGTAATCACTTATTTTTGTAACCTGATCTCAGAAGTAATTTCTTACCACTTTTTATATGTTTTATGTTTCAAGTCTTATTAGTTAGTTACTAACTACTACATTCTACCCATATTCAAAGGAAACAATCTTACAAAAGTATATAAATATATAAAAGATTTAAGGATATATTATACCAGAAATGAAAGGTCAGTTGTTTTGGTTGGTGTTTTTCTTGCTCTCTGGTAGATAGAATACCTTTACTTCAACATCGAGATACTTAAACTATGCCTCAATATCAAACTGTAAATATGTGACTTTTTCTGCCAAAATAGGCTTATTGGTCAAGGGCTATTCCCTTGGCATATTTGTGTATCATTTTGAAATGTATTTGAATTCCCAGCTGACAGTCTCCTGTCACAATAACTACACTCATTTAATTACATTATGTTTGCTTGAATCTATCTTTACCAGACAGGGAGCAAAAGTAGTACTTGCATTGGTTAGAGCTAGCATACTGCTTAGATCTGTCAATGCTATTTTATTACAAGTTAAAAAATGGATTATGTTTTTTTTAATGTTTTTTTAAAATTTATTCTTTATATCAATTTTAAGTGTTAAGGTCAGGGTTTATAAAGGTTAAGATTTAATACAAGACACACAGTTTACATAATCATTTTATACTATTCACCCAAAGAGTCAAATGCAAAACAGTGTGGGAGATCTGTCCACATACTAGAGACCGAAAGAATCTAGCTGAGGGCTGGTGTCACAGCAATGTCCCATGCAAGTTCAATCGAAGATTTAGAGCTCATGACAACATCTCATCCAAGTCTGTATCAAGGGTGTGCCTGGGAAGGCCTAAAGGTCAGTGGTGGAAGCTAGAAAGTCTGTACCAGCAGGCTGAAGGACCTGCACTGGAGCCAGGAAGCGACACTCAAGGTAAGGACCAGATCTCCCCTGAAGAGAACCATAGCCATCCTTAGTCACAAGGAGGACTGGAGCTCCTCCCGTGATCGCATCAGCTTGGCTCATATCAGGAAAATCAGTGCAGCAAGCATATCCAGGTGAGTCAACAGCACAACACGCTCTCTTCCTGTTCTCCTTTTATCCTGCAGGCAACAGTCTTCAGGTAGGTGCTCCACATCAGTCACCACTCTGATTCAGTTCTACTGGGTGTTACAAGTTTAACATCAGTTAATTCACCGCAGTAAGAGAGGGTTTTGTTTGTTTTAGTAAAATTGGGAATTAATTGCAGCATTAATTATTTTCTTGATGCTTCCCTATCCTTCTCAAAGATACCAATCTTGGAAATTATTGCTTTCAGGCTGCTTCATTTGGGAAATACATGGTTAATTTTTTCTTTATTATTAGATTGATATTTTACACTCATTCTTTGTGCATTCTGATTGTTATGCAATTACCTATAATGTCAATTGCCTATAATGTCATGTTAGCTAAATGAAATGTATTTATTTTTATAGTTTGGAGGATACTGGGGTTTATTTGTCTTAATTACTTTTTCTTGTTGTTGAGACAAAATACCTGACACCTAAAGTGAAGCAAGGGAAGTTTTATTTTTTACAGTTTTGGAAGGTTCAGTCCATATTTAGTTGACTCCAAGGCAGAATGGCAATGGCTGAAGCAGCCATTTATGGCCACCTCAAAGAGCAAAGTGCAAACCAGGCAAGACAGAGATATGCTTTCTTCCCTCCATTACACTGTATGCTGGCTCCACCCCAGAGTAGGTGTAGTACTCGTACCACCAATCCGAGCACTAGACAATAAACCAATCACAAAGGCTAGATTTGGCTATGCCCATGATTGCATGAGCTGGGGGACGGGGAATCTGAACATAAATCATAACAATTTTAGAAGTAGTACAATCACAAATTGTATTCTTCAACAGTTTTGACGATTTACAAATTGTATACTTATGAGTTTTAATCATGATTATAACAAGTTAATTAAGAGAAGTTTGTCACAGTTATGGATGAACAAACTTGTTCATAGAAACAATATAACCAAATTAAGAGTGTCGAAGATCATAGGTAAGGCTGACATGATTTTTTGTTTTCATGTGGCTGTTTTTTCTTTTTTTCTTCATGCTGGTGCTCAAATTCTGGGCCTCACACATACCAGATGAATGTTGTATCATGAAGCCACCCTGCCAGCCCTGGCACTGAATCTTGAGCTTAGCTAGTGCCTGCGACAGTCCTACTACTACCTTTATTAAGGTCATTGCAAAGAGGCATTTTTAATCTTCACTGTGTTCATTGAATTAAGAAAACTTTAGATCTCTTTTTATTTGCCTTCAATAATATTCTTTCCACCTTTCCTTCAAATCTCAAAAGTTCTACAGTAGTAACTATGCATGTGGTAGAGTATACAGATATATTAATCTGTTCCAACATTCTGGCTATTTACTATACACACGAAAAAATTTTAAAACCTCCACATGTAACTTTTTCTGTATCATTTTGTTCTCTTTCCAGTAAAAAAATAAGAATTTGTTCAGAAAGAAAGAGAAATTAGGGAGGGGAGGAAAAAGAAGAGAAAAGGAAAAGCACAATAACAAAAGGATGCAATAAAAGCAAAGATTTGTAAATAAGGAGGGAAAGTGAGATTGAAGGGAGGTAAAGAGATTGGAAAAAAAGAGGAATCAAGATATATCATATGCAAACTCCCTGTGATGAGTATGATCATTATGAACATCTAAAATGTACCAGTAAACATAAAAAAGAATCAAGTCATCTTTTATCACTTTCTGTGCTGCCTACACTATGTGTTCACCACCCAAGGTTTTGCACACACTTTCAAGCATATCCGTATTGTGGACACTTTCTATCATTGTGTCACCACAAAGCCAGTCTACATCACCATCAGCTTTCACTTTTTCCACTCTTGAATTGTATTTTCCTGTGTTTTTCTCAGACCCTGCTACATACAACAATGTTAAATAACATAAATCAAGTCACATTACTCACCCCATTTTAAATCTATTAACTCAGTGTCATGAGACTTAGAATAAAATGCTAATTATTGATAGTATAAATGGGAGTAATTCTTACTAATGATAATGACAGGCACATCTGATAACTACTAACTACAAATACATTTGATAATCACTAATGACAGACACATTTGATAATTGCTGTGGTATAATATAGTAAAATCTACATCCACTTTTTGATTACCTCACTGTCTCAGTTACTTTTTACTCAATGTCGAGACAAAATATCTGGTGCCCAAAGATAGCAAAATTTATTGTTTATAGTTCTTGGAGATTTCAGTTCATACCCAGCTGGTTCCAAGGCAAGGTGGCATGGTAGGGCCACCATTCGTGGCTGCCCCTGATAGCATAGTGTCAACCGGCAAGAGAGAGAGAGACATACCTTCTTCCCTCCAATACATCTATCCTGGCTCCACAACTGGGTAGGTGAAACACACACCACCATTCTGAGTGCTAGACAATGAACCAATCAGAAACACTTAGATTTGGTTGAGTCCATAATTGCATGAGGCTTGGGGGCCACTAACATAAACCATGACACTTGCAAAAATCTTCTTCTAATGATACCTCATTAGTGCAGAAGTTATAAAGTCATGACCCTTCAGATTCTTTGAATAATTTTCTGTGTTGCCATTGGTGGCCATTTGTAACCTACAGAAAATGCATAGAGGGCTATGCACTGAAGTTTACGCTGGAAAGGCCTGGAATGGAAGTGTTCTACTCTGGAATATTTTAATTTGAAAGCTAGTTCTCACTTCAATGTTCTTTGTCCTCTTTTCATATTTCCTATGATTCTTCTCATTTGTCTGTTTCTCAGAAAGAAAGATGCTAATAGTGAAATAATGCAATTTTCAGTTCCAGAAACCTTATTTGCTATTTTTTGCCTTATCTCTATCAGAAACCATTTTATGTGTTTATTATTTTCATTCATTAATTGTTTGCCTTGTCTCTCTATCTTTCCCTGAAAATGGAAACCTAGACTAATTGTGCCCAAAGTTAACGTTACTACTTACAAGAATGACTCGCATTTCATGCAGAATTAATTAGAAATACTTCAAGAGAATGAAATAACGTGCGTGTAAAACTGACTACTATTATTACCAAAAACCCCGACTATTCAATAGCTAATTCTTCCCTATCTATGAAATTAGAGAGGAAGAGTAAGAAAGCCTTAAGAGGAATCCCACAATTTGTATATTCACTCAGAGTTTGACTAAGGATGTAACTGGTATTTCAGGCACCTTATTTAGGTTTTATTTGAGAATTTTTAGCAGTTCTGGTTAGTTATCAAACACCTCCATATATCATACACTAAAGCTTAGCAGACACATCAACACACATTCTTAAAAGATTTAACTCTAATCCTTCATTAACTCTCCCACCCTTTTTTATTTTGTATAAATAGGGAACTATTAGTTTAAGTGCAATAGGAACTGAAGTATCACATGAGAGATACTATTTATTATCACTAAGAACATTTTTAAAAAAATTATTGTTTTGCATTTTTCTTTTCTCATTTTATATTTCACCTGGTAGGGTTCTTTAGACAAATAGAAGTAACTACACATATGTAAGGTTTATTGTAAAGAATTTGTTCATGTGTTTATGGTGGTCAATAAGTCTCAGCATTTGAATCAGTATCAGGGATTCTAGGTGCTCAACAGGTTTATATGTGGCCAGTGTCCAAATCCTGATGACCAAGAGGGATGATGGTGTACACCCAGTTACAATATCAGGATAGAAAACCAGGAAGAGTCAATACATCAGTTCGAATCCAAAAGTAGAAAAGAAATGACTTTCTAGTTTGGAGGCATTCAGGCAGAAGGAATCCTCACTCACCCATCTTTATTTGTTGTATTCTGGTGTTTAACTGGTTGTAGGAGTCCCAGGTATGTCTGGCAGGGTGTTGTGCTTTATTCTGTTTCTCATTTAAATTATCTCACCATACTTAACTCCCTCAGAGAAACAATCACAACAAAGTGTGACCGAACTACTTGGCACCTCCTGATCCTGTCAAGGTGACACATCAAATTAATCCTTATTAAACCTTGGCAAGATTTTAATCTGAATACCAGCATAAAAATAATCTTTCTTGATAATTTGTAAGAACATGTATGGTATCTAATTATAAAAGAATATTTTATTGATGTACTTTTTTAGAGAATGTTAATCACTAAAAAGTGAAAAATAAAAATTTTTAGCTTCATTTTTCAAAAATTGTTAACACTGATCTCATTTGAACTTATTAAAAATTAAGTTTCATATTTAATTTAAAGAAAAAAAGATATGCGCTTGTATAATACGCTTATAACTACTAGGTAATAAAAATATAATTAATTTAAAGAAATAGTTTATAAATGAATTAATTTGTATTGGAACAAAGATGTCTAATTTTCTTTTCAAGCTCTAGGTAATAATTTTATTATTTAATGTACTTTCAAATCTACTAAATAACATGAATAGCCTCAGTAATATGCAATGTGCCTTAGACTTTGAATGATTGGATTGTAAATCTTTCTGAGGTTTTGGTTTTGCCTTTTGCACTTATATCAGTTTTTTAAAATTTGGAATCTTAATCAGTTGCCTTATTTTACAAGTAGAATCTGAGCATTGTGATCTCCAAGCATAAGTTCTGCATAGGGAAAATTTAATTTTTTGCATTATCTAAAAACATTAAGCAGCTTTCTATTCCTAAATTTTTCAAAATGTTGGATTTCAGTGATGAAATTTTGCATTACATAAGGTATAATAAGCATCTATGAAGTGGGAAGAATAACACTAATCCTATAAAGTCATACTCATGTGCCAAGAATCTGTTATAAATTCTAGCTAGGTAGACAGAGTGAGAAAATCAGAAGTTGCAATTAACATAAGACTGAGAAAATGGTAGAATATGGAGATGAAGAATGACAGAATTACCAGGGAGGCCATCTATGCAAGGGAAATAAGTGCTACGTGAATATGTCAGTGACATTATTGTCAAGAGCATGTTTAAGATAAATCATGAAATACATAATAAACACTGGCAACAAAATATCTTGTTTTGAAATCCTGACTGATTCTAGTTTATGAGTGTTCTGTGACAAATTATCCTCATTGTTCTTGTTTTTATATTTAAAAGGTAATTACTTAAACCAAAGTCAAAGAGTAATAGATAATATTAAATAAAATGCAGTAGTGTTAAGTAGTGAGTAATGGCCTATTAACAGTGATCTGCTGTTACTGTTTATGACCATGTTCTCTAAAGCAAGGTTGTGTGTTTTGAACTTATTTAGATTTGTCACATTATATACTATCCATAATAGACTTTATTAGAATTTTCTTCTTCTCTCAGGTATATTTGTTAATGACTTATTTTTATTTAGAATATAAACTGTGTTTAACAAAAAGAATATGCACATTTATAAATCCTAAAAATTTATTATGATATATATATAAAACATTTATATATTACAACTTGATAAGTCTCTTTTATATATAATAATTTGTATAGAACAGAATAAATATTAGAACATAGTTAAACAATATTTTATATTCTCAAAATGGCACAAATTTTGGCAAAAATCTATCCAAATCTTTAACAATCAAGTCTAAATCATGACATAACCATCTTCCTGGCAAGAACAAGGTTCTGAGCTCGATCTTCAGTACAAAAATATAAAGTCTAAATGAACCCTTCTGTGTGGCCAACGAGTATAGGAACAACATTAAAATTTATCTTCTGGAAAATGACTAGATTGTAAAATATTTAGAAGTTAAGTTTGCTGTAGTTTATATTATACCTATTTTTTACACTCATGGCACAAGCAGTTGAAAAAAATAAGAGAAACTTTGCTGATTTATTATTTTGATCTCATGGCCAGTGGCTCAATGCAATTTAAAAACAAAACTAATATTTTGTGCATTTCCCTAGTTAATAGTTGTTGGGGTTGAAGCATGGGAAAAGCACGATTAAAAGCCTTGCATTATCCATCCTTCATGACCTTGACTTACCTAGGGATGGTTGGCAGGGGTCAACTGTGGGAAGAGTTAGAGCTGGATCACCTAGAGAGAACAACCCTCTTTTAGAGAAAGGATCACCATGGTCTCTGGTCTCCAGGAAGGCAAATGGGACACCTTGGGAAACAGCCTGAAGGAGCACAATGCAGCAAGATGGACAATTCATCTCTTAGTTCATCTGTCCTTATCATCAACATAAGCCTTACTACAACCATGCAGTACAATGTCCTTTTAGTAATTTTTAAGACTACCTATGAAAATACATTCATATAACAAATTTGGCGTCATGTTAGCCTAATGTTAAATGCTAATTCATTTTCAGAGGAAAAAAAAACAAAATATTTATGAAAAAATGACATCATTCTTTATATGTGAAATGAGATTTTCTTTTATTTATCAAATGTGACTTTTCTCTGTAGACTAGTACAGATCCAAATCTGCACTAATTATGTGCTAAAAAGATTAGGCATTTCTCTTTTGAGCTTTGATAATTGTTTCCATTTAAATGTAGGTCTCTTGTTGAACTAATGTCTACAATTTTTTATATCCAGCTAAGGTAATGAGTATATTAGAAAGGAAACATAGATAAAATCATTATAATTTAGGTCCTTTAAAGGAGAAAATTTTAAGACTGCAACAAAATAGGTAGGTAGCTCTTTGAATAGACGAGGGGACTTGTTGTAAGAATAAACATAGGCTTAAGATTCTCTGTAAACTCAGTTCACTCCCACTTCTTTGATTAAAGTTGAAGTACATTGATTTATATAGCACTTTCATTACTGTAGAAATTAATACTGGAATATAGGAGAGCAAGTGAACAAAATATATGATTTTTTTGTTCAAGGAAAGTAGTTCTGTCTACCATAATGCACTGTAAGACACCCCACACCTAAAACCTAGTGGACACCTAACAGTTTATATATTAAAATGAAACACAAACAAAACAATAGGCATTGCAAAGGTTCATCTTTCAAAATATAAATAAAAAGAAAAGAAAATGCCTTCCTTAATATCAAGGTTATAATTTTATTTGGTGTATCTTTTTGTTGATTTTGCTGTTCTCTGTTGTAACACCGTCTTAATCATCAATAAAATTACATTGCAAATAAAGGCCTCTGACTTGGAAAGGTGAGATTTTTTTAGATTGAAAACTCTAGATAGTATTTTAGAGTTGCTCTAATTAATAAAGGAATATAAATGCAGTTATCCACCAGTGCTGAAATGCTCATGTAGTGGTCAGAATGTCTTTCTGTGCCAGTCTCCTTCCGTGTCCCTTTCTTTCATTTTCCTTACCAGATACTCAGGATTTATTATAGGTTTGAAATTGTAAGCACTTTTACAAAGATCAAAATAATTCATTTCTTTCTATCTAAGACCAACAGTGTAAATTACATACAATATGTACAAATTATACAATTGTACAATATGTACAAAAGTACAAATATGATTTGGCATATTTCCCTTGCTTTCAATGATTCAAATCCACGCTGTAAGTTCCTAAGTCTTTCACTGGTCCTTGGACACATAGCTCCCTGGTGGTTTTGCTGAGGTGGTTATTTTTTCACTCTTAGTTCTACCTGAATGTTTAAAGTGGATCAGACCAGTAGTCATACTGCATTCTTGTGGGCAGAGTAACTGGTGCAAAGTTGTGCAAGAAACAAACCAATGAAGATAAATCTGTGAGCTTTCCTGTGAGAATGGTGATGAATACTATCCATTTAGGATTGTTAGCTGTAAACATAAATGGTTATAATTCCAGAAACTGTCACTTTTAGATGAGAAAAGTAACTATCTGCAAGAAGCATGAAAAGGTGACACAAACAGAATTTCACAGACAACTGATAAAAGGGGCCACACAAAGGTCAGTACCATCTTAACCCTGGTCCACCTATGTTATATCAATTAAAGTAACATTTTGTTTTCAAGTACCTGGATCTGAGCTTCTATAGCACATGAGTGAATGACTTAACTAAAAACCAAAGTTAATGTTTAACCAAAGTTAACTGTTACTAATTATTAAAGAATTTGTGAGAATGTGTATTTGTAAGAAGAACAAAGGGACATGAGTATTCCATGCATTCAAAGGGACATGAGTATTCAATGTATACAAACTTGTACACATACATGCAGGTGAATATAGCAAGAGAAGGGAAACTCCATACAAATAAATATGAAGGAAAATTTTATTAATTTATTGTTAGTGAAAAATGTTACAATGTGAATATTTGTCATGGTACCAAAAAAATCAGAATGAATTTGCTATAGGTAAGTATGAGTGATTTATTCAGGCAATTGTGGAGGCAGAGAAGTCTCACAGTCTACTCTTTAGAAGGGAAGGTTCAGCAAACTGATCATATAGTTCCAGGCCAAATTCAAAACCTGAGACTCAAGAAAAAATATGTAAGTCCCTTTCTAGGTTAAAGACTGAACAAGCAGAAGCACTGATGTCCAAATACAGGAGCACATCAAGTAGAGAGCAAATATTTCCAGTTTTGTAGTTTTATTCCGGTTCCCAAATAGTTGGGTGGTACAAAAAAGTATGTTGAGGAGGGCATATCTTCATTACTCACAAACTCAGCTGCCAAACTCTCCTAGGAGCACAGTGATAGGAACTTCCAGAAATAGTACTTACCAGCCATCTGGACATGCCCTCATCTAGTCACAATGACATGCACTGCCATAGCAGAATTCAAAAATTTACTGTGGGTTCCAGTAAAGAGGGGATTCTTTCTATCATTGTCTCTCATTTTTTATTTCATCTCATGTATAAATTATTCTCCTGGCATCTGTGAGATTAAGCTCCATAATCTTGATGTCACAGAAATTATGACTGGCACAGAGCTTAGGCCTGCTACCTCTTGGTGACTGAGTGTGACACCGAGACAGGAAGTAACATCATTGTTTAATTAGGTTAAACACTCAGAAGATTCACTATATGATCAGCTGACTCCAAGGCAGAAATATCATGACACAAGGATATGGCAGGACAAAGTGAGCAACCAGACAGTAAAGGGAGGAAATGGGGGGGAGATGCAGTCTGTGATCTTCCTCCCCGACTGATGGAAAGTGTCATTGACTTTCTTGTTGAATATAGGCTTGACTCATGGCTGGCTAATTTTTGCTTCTTTAGTTGTAATCAGACATGTTTGGGATCCAGTGACCCCTCCACATTTCCTTCAGTCCTTCCCTGCGATACTTTAGATTAAGAATGCCCCTCCGAAGTCTTCTGTATGTAAAGGAAAGCTGTTTGAAGGTGACTGAATCATGGAGGCACTATATTCATCCACTAATTGATTCATTGTTGAGTTGATAGCTAAATGTGCAGTTAGGTGATGGGTGTCTGGTTGGAAGAGATGCATCAGTTGGGGAGGAAGATCACAGACTGCATCTCCCCTCCTATTTCCTCCTTTTACTGTCTGGTTGCTCACTTTGTCCTGTCATATCCTTGTGTCATGATATTTCTGCCTTGGAGTCAGCTGATCATATAGTGAATCTTCTGAGTGTTTAACCTAATTAAACCTCCCTTCCTTTAAATTGTGGTTGTTGGGTATAGTGTCCCAGGCAGGAACAATTAATGAATACATTTATTTTCTTTAGCATAGCTCCTAGTAAAACCCTTGCACAGTGATTTCTTAGCAAATATCTGTTTCTAGGATGAGCTGGATTCACACAGAGATGCCTACAAGGAGTCCCAGTAACATTTTGCTTCTGATTTGAGAGTGTAAAAAACATAACATGGTAGACTTAATCAAATCTTTGGTTTAAACAGATCCATTTATTATCAATACTGTGGTTTCTGTAGTTTGCTATTCTTGGTGTATAATGCTTTATTCCTCATTCTAAAAGAAAAATGTATTTTTGTACTTTCATGTCTGATGACTAATGTATCACAAGTTATTTCTGATAATATAAAAGTCAGAATGTATACTTCTTTCTTTAAAAAGCTGTGTGTATAAATGAATATATTTCGATTTTATTTTATAGAAATGTCAATACTACTCAGCCAGGTGAAAATTTTGTCTACACTTACTGGCAGCCATCCTAAACAATTTCATCATTAAGGCTTTGCCAGCTCTGAATTTTTATAGTTTATAGAAAAGTTCAAAATCAAAATAAAGCAGGTGCTAGAGATTATAAATTAAGAAGCTATGCGATTGAAATAGGGCTTATGCGAGAGTGTAGCAGTTCATAAATAAAGACTTGCTACGTTCCTCTGACATCACTTTTAAACACTGTCAGTTCATAGCATCGCTCCTTAAACAATAATTTTAGCCTCATACACATATGCAGTGAGACTGGTGCAATTAGATTTGTGAATAAGCCAAAAGCTTTAAAGTGTTTTGTTGATTTTCCTCAGAGGGTGAGAAACATTTTAACCCTTCTCTCAGTAGTTGTCAGGCAAGGAAAAGACTGCTCTTACTAAGTAGAATTGTGCAGCATTTTCTGAACAAAAACTTGTACCAGTGTGGAAATAGTAGAAAGTCAGTATGGCATTGCATCTTGCTGTGGCATCTCTGTATTTTGTGGTAGATGAGATAGTGCCCGAATGAAAGAAAACGAGCTGAAGAACAAAATCAGTATTAGTGAACATCAAAGCTTCCCTTTTCTAGAGACAAGGCGATCATCTTTATCAGCTTAATATGTCATCTTTATCCCATTTGTCAAAGTCTCTATCCTTCCCCTTTTTGAAGAAGGTAGTTATTGTCCTTTCCTTTAATGTAGTTGACAGCAAGTTAATCAGGTTTAGGGGTTATGAAATGTTATAAATGGAGCCAAATAACCGATTTTACCTTCATTTCTTTCCTCTATTCAAAATATTGCTACAAATGGAAAATCCCAAATTCTTAGGCAAGTCACATTTCACAAAGCTTCTAATGTATTTTTTTAACAACCTTGATTTCACAAATACAGTACAAAATAAATCCCTGTAACTATAAGACCCTTTTTAAGTGAGTGTGAAAACTCCCACATGGGAATTATTTTTGAAATGACTGTTCACCCTGGCAGATAATTCTAATAAGGGAGCCAAGCAATCTTTTATGGAAGTTTCTATGTATAGCCATGTAAGTACCAGTCTTGCCTAAATAGCTCCTTTGATTCTACTCAGAGAAGACAAAAGGATCTTTGCAATTAATTAAAAGCTGTTTAGACAAGGTAATGTTCTTCTTCCAAGATTCCAGAATTTTCCTTTTCAGACATATTATGAGGAGTTGTCTTCAGAGGTTCCTCTCAACACTTTCAGCTGGGCTTTACTGGGCTGCTCTGGTGAAGGCTCTGTCTTAACAGACCCAGGAAAATCTCACTGCAGTCTACTGGGCTTCTGCCTGAGCAATAAAATTTGCCTTGTTTCTAAAGAGCATAGAGGCCCTTCAAAAAGTGAAAGATGTGGGAAGATGCTAATGAGCATTTTGATGAACCACATAATCAAATTGTTCTCATTGTGGTTTTTATTGGCTTATCCGAGACAGATGATCTCAAGGCCCATCCCACATAACCCTAATTCATTAAATAATAAATTCACTTAACCAAGCCTCAGAGGTGTTCACCTAGGACAAAAAATAAGTTTGTTCTGTCAAATTAAGCTCCATTTTTGTTTCAATGAGACCCTAAGTTAGTTTCTAAATGATTTCCATTGTCTTGCTACTTGCCTTAATTTCAAGAGAAACAGAATGAAGTTAACCCTATTCTTGCCAAACATATGTAAATGTGTAGCTGTGAACTGATTATCAAGCTAATGTCATTTTATATAAACATTTAAATTTAAAACTTAAAATGTTATGTTATATTGCAAAGTTATTATTTATATTCTTTTTGTTTTTCTTAAAAAATAAAGGCAATTTTTATTTTTTGCATGATAAATTTCTATTATTTATATATATAATTCTATTATATATAATTCTATTATTTATATGTATATAATTCTGTTTTATATATAATTGCATGATATAATTCTATTATTTAAGAATGACATGGGGAAACTGACTCTTACTCATGAAAACCTAAAGCTGACTATATTCTTCACAGTATTACTGACTTTATTTATCTTCAGTTAATTAATTTATTTTTTACTAGTTTATTGAAACATCAGCTTGACTGTGATAAAACCTCCCATTTAATAGGAAAATGCTTTTCAGGTTTCCTAAAATATTGTCTTTACATATTGGCAAGTTACTGTCCCAGGAGAATGAAAAACATTTGTCTACTTTCTATTGTTTATTCATTTCTGTTTTTACATTTGAACTCTATATGATTTGCTTGTTCATAAACTATATATTATTGGTACACCAATATTTATTACAATTCCCAGAAAAACTCTATTCCCTTTCACATCTACCTTTTATGTGTTTGTAAAAGGGCCCCCCTGAGTGACCATATCCAGGGAATCTGACTCAGAAAACATATTTTTCTTGTTGTAATAGACCATATCTTGATGTGCAGATTTTTATTTTTTATTCACAAATTGTCAAGGAAGTAAAATAAATTCTCAGATTTTTCATTTTTTATTTCTTTTTCCCCAATCCCTCCTGTTCCAATTGTATCTTTTTTTTTCCCATTTTTTTCTCATCTTCCATCTACAGTTATTTCAGAGAAAATTCTAGATCTCATTATTCTGTAGGTGTTGAATCAAAACTATTGTGTGGTCCTCAAAATGTGAGATTTTAGAAGCATAAATTACCACTTCACCTGTAAGAACTCGGTTTGACTGACATTCAGTTTCAGACTTTTGAAATACTTACCAGAAAACAAAGCAAATTAGTGCTGGTATTTTGACCTAGAACTTCCACCTAATAAATAGGCATTGATCCAAGATATTAAGTTTGTGGTAATTTTTTTTTAAGGCATTACAAAACCAGAGAGGGAAATGGTGACTTCTCTAGTGTGGGCTTTTGTGTAATTTTAGCAGTGTTTATTTATGTTTAAAGTATTTGGAGCAAATACTATTACTCAGTTTATCTATATTTCTTCGTGATATCTACAAAGTTTTATGTGGAGGTATGGCAAGAATTGCAAAGGCTCCTGTGTCGGAAAGCTTGTATCTGATCCTCAAAGATGTTCATCATTTAATCTGTAGACAATTTATGCTGTATGAAAATGGAGAATTAAGATTAGCAATGGAATTAACACTGGTAATCAGGTTATACAAAATATATGTGTTTTCTTGGATTATTTTGTTAACCCAATGTAAACTACGGAATTGCTTACTGGGGAAGAAGGATAAACACAAAGATCATAATCACAGAGAGAGCATTATGAAAAAGACTACTAGCCATCACTACATTTGAAAATGGAAACAAGCTGATGGCCCAATAATGTGGACAGACTTTAATATAAAAAAGGCAAGGAACAGATTTTCCCTAGAGTCACCAGAAAGGGTACAGTCTGACTGACACCTTTATATTAGAAGAGCATAAACCTTTTGAGTATCTTTCCCACAACTGCAGAATAATAATTTGTGCTTTTTTAAGTCAATAAGTATGTGATAATTTATTGTCATAGCGACAGAAAACGAACACATAGCTTTCTATTTCATTTTTCTTTTCTAGGTTAATAGACTCTGCACCTGCTGACCCATCCCAATTATAAATCTTAACACCATTTCCACTTTGTCCTTTTCCACATAATTTTTGTAACATATGGACAAGTCAAAGGTGAACCTGCCACATCACTTGTGTGAACTGCTGCTACTCTGCTGACCATAACAGAGTTTTGTAGACACGCAAAATTTCTTGATTGCATCATTTTACTCATGTCCACCTCCTGAAATGACTCCTTCTCTTTTTCTTTCTCACTGTGATTTTTATTGATGCATGTTTGCAGGACATAATTGTTATGGTATCTGTATTTCAAACATTACATCAGTATTATTTTCTGGAACTAAAAAATGTGATCAGAGCATGGGCATGATTGCAAACTAACAATAACAAAAATAGTCTTGCAATTCTTTTCCTGACATATAAATCTATTACATTTTATTATATTTCCTAGCAAACAATAAACATCACTGAGGTTCTTTTGAAAATCTAAATGCTTGCCTCTATAATTTTTATTCCTTGAAACATGAAAGATAGTTGTCCTTTTATGAATAATAAGCCTTATTCAATGTAATGGAAAAGCTGTGTGTACTGCCTTTGTACCTAAGGAAATTTGCCACAAAATATGTTCTGCCAAATTTAATTGGTTCACTGTCATGTTTTTGAGCATGTGACATTAGTTCATAAAGTTTACTTCAATGTTTCATGATTATGAAACTACTAAATTATTCATTCTAGGCTTGTAAAGTTTTCCTGGTGATTTGAAAATTTAGCACCAATATATGTAAAATAATTACAAGCCAGAAAGAGCCTTGGCTATATTCAGATTATAAGCATGAAATACATAAACACTGTCCAGAATATGACTCCTTCTAAGTTATTAAGATGTATTTTCCAAGTCTAATCTACACCAAAATATGAATTCAGTTAAATAATTCACCGTGGGTCTTATAAATTATCATTGTGTTTTTTAGATTAATCTATGCTGTATTTCTTCCTTCTCGGTTATATATTAAAAAGTTTTGAGTAAAGATTAGCCATTTTCCTCCATTAATTTACTTGCCTCATTTGAAATTGACAATATTTGACAAATATTGACTGATACAATTTTCTGTTAAAGTTAAATAATGATGCATAAATGATTGCAGATGCCTAATTACCTATCTCCTTAAGTCAAATTACAGTATCAGAACCTTTTTGTATACTACTAAAGAACAAGTTTCTCATTTACCACTTTTGTTACTAGCATTCTTAAAAGTCTTCTCAAATTTAGATAAAATTTTTACAGTGTAAATCTTTTTTTTATCTTGAAGGATGAAGTTATGAAAATGTATAACATCTACCCTTTACACAAATAGAAATAGAAAAAGGCTATCATTTTGTCCTCCCAAATGAGAAATATATATTTACTGATACACACCATAAACAACTGAAACCATGACACAAACTACCTATAGCTATCTGTTTAGGTAAAAATAAAAAGAAAAGTCAGAAATAGAAACAAGGATGTAAAAAATCTAGGCCAATAATCTTTTCCTGCAAAATATAATGCCAACATTCTACAGAATAAATGAATTCTGAAAAGACCAACTCAATAATAAATTTGAGAAAATCAGTTTTATTTTATTTTAATTTTTGATAACCAGAGGGTGCACGAGCTACTGAAATTTAATGCAATTATTGAAAAGTAGAAACTATTAATTTCTGTAGTTTGTTAAATATTCTTATGTGGAATACGGCATTTAAGAGACATAAGAGAATTTCATTTTCAAAGAAATTCAGGTCATAGAACAAGCAGATCAAGAAGGCTAACTCATACCTTATTGATCACTGGGAGATGAAACAGCATAGCAGTTATTGTCTTGAATAACTGACCTTGACTCTTCTGTCTAGTTCTGATTTAGTGACATTTGGAAAGTTCTTTGAACTCTCTGCATGGTCTTTAAGAAATAATGATGAATAGTCACAGATTTCAAGAAGGATCAAAATTTGTATACTCTTTATAATAATTTATATCTGAATTGCTATATTCTTGGGAAATGCTTTCATTTAAAAAGTAGAGAATTATGTAAAATTTAATTGCATAAAATGAAAGCTAATCTAGTGTAGAAATATTCAAAGATACAGACTTCCATATGCTTGCACATATTTCTTTTTGGTTCTATGACATTGTTGTATATGGTAATGATCCATACACATCTGTAAGTGACAAAATGATGCCAAAAAGGAATATTACTGGAGAAAATATTAATTAATATGTAAACATTTTTTTGGATTGTATAAACTTAGCAAATGTGAAATATAGAATTTTGTACAGTGTGTTTTATATCTTCACAATAACATTTAGCACTCTAGTTAACATAAATAGATACGAATATTAACACACACTTGAAAGGCTACAGCATGCTAAAAACTGGGTGGGAGATTTTTTTCTAAAATAACACTGACCTTTTGAACTTCAATGAGCTACAATTCTTAGAGTTATGATGTGCAGTTGCTTCATTAGTTTGATGTGACTGTAACTTTTTGTTCCTAGGATTGATTATTTTAACATCAGGCTAAGTCAACAATTTATATAAATTAAAATATATTCAGGAATTTAGTGAGGTTTTAGAGAAATTCCACAAACATTGGGAATTAATCTAAGAAAGAACAAGTGGAAAAAACTCCTTTAAATAGAATAAGTCTTCAAGAAATAGAATTACACAAAAAGTAAAATGTTATAATTTAGCCAAAAATCAAAGGGCTATTTTTTCTCTGAAACATCTGACTCGAAGATTTCTGACTTCATCCAGGCACTCGGAATTTTCCCCATGTGTAAGTTCACTTCTGATTACTCACTGCATAGACAAAGTGATCACAGACAGCATGGAATCTCAACAAAGTTTTTTGTGAGACATGGAATGAAGTTGCTTTTTGCTTGTGGTCTTATTTTTATGTATTTGCAGTCTAATAGAAAATAGCACTTCAGTGTGCAAATTCTCATAGATTTACCTTTGATATATTCTAGTTTCTGAAGGGAAGGAAAGAAAATAAGAGCTTCCTCTTCTATGTTATCTAACTTCATTTCCTTTGTCTTCATTACAGTCATAACAATTCAATCTCATGTAGATACATGAGAGAAAAAAGAAACCTGACAATAGAAGTATCTTAATGCACTAACGGTCACAGATAGCAAATGCTTTTTATAGATTTTATCTGTTTTTATTTTTCTTGAGAAGGTAGGGATGAATGTAATGTCAGGTGAAACTGACAATGTGCTTTTTGAATTACAAATTTAAAAATGTTTTCTTAGTTCAATGGTGAATCTAAAATATGTCTTATGTTATCGATTTCTTTAGCCCTAAATTTGGAATCTCTGAACTATCACTTTTGAAAATAAAAATATACTTATTAAGGCTGAAAGTTAAAAGCTCATTAAAAATACCCAACCTTATACTTCTATCTTTCTATCTGAAAAAGTAGGTGAATGAAAATTTTTAAAATATCAAGCAAATTTCTGTAAGAATTTAAATGAATAAAAGGTTGACTAATATTAAAAGAGTAAAAAGATAAAAAGAAAAATTAATATTTTTGTTTTTTCAACATTGTTAGCATCAAATTGTTGCAAACACTTGTCCATTGCTTTGGGCACTGTCATTTGTCTCCCCTGCCTCCTTCTTTCCTCTCTGTTGTTTGGATATTCAAATGTTCTGGATAATTCATCGTATGGAACCATTTTAAACATGTCTCTGCCCCAAGAGGCCTCACAGATAATCAACCTTTTTGAGAATGTTCAAAGATGTAGCGCATAATGTTAAGATCATAAAATCTCCAAATTCTTTGCTTCTTTTTTGCTGTTCTACATTAATTCAATATTACTTTATTCCCAATTGTTGAATAAAACATAGACAGAAGATGGCACTGTTTCCTCATTGATTAACAATACATATATCAGAAATCTCTTCACTTTGAATGAAACAGGCATTTTTAAAAACCACCTCAAGGATAATATATAGTTAATTTCATCACAAATCTGAACTAAATCTATATACCATAAAGCAGAATTTATTTTAAACTAGTATAAAATATATTTTAAAATTAAACACAGAAAATAAAGAGTCATATGTGGTTATTTTTCCTAGAGATTACAGTAACATCTCATTTAATAAACGATTATTAATTTTATGTTGAAAATATTACTCTTATTGCACTGTAATGGCATTGGAGGGTTATCAATCAATGGGGAAAAACCTAAAGCCCAAATAAAAATGGAAATAAAACCTAAAGTTTATTTTTCAGAAGACATGAAAATGGTTACAATGTATATTAAAATATTGCTAATGTCAGTAGTCATGAGGGACAAATCGATACTAAAATGAGATACAGTTGCACACTTCTTAAGGTGGATCATATCCAAAAAATGATAGAAAATAAGTGCTGAAAATGTGGAAAAAGAGAACACAAATGATTGGTGGGAATATAAACCAGTGTAGCTGCTATGAAAAACAGCAACATTATTAATTATGCTTAAGATACAAAATCACATTAATAGACCATCAACTAGTGAAAAAAAATGTGGCACATATACACAACAGAATACTATCCAGTATTAAAGAAACAAGAAGAATCTGCTATATGTGACAACATGAATAAACCTAGATGCTATAATATTGAGTGAAATAAACCAGGAACCTTAAGATAAATACTACCTGTTGTCAGTTATATATTTAGTTTACAAAAGCAGAACTAACAAAAGCTGTTGATACAATGTGGATATCAAAACCCAGATGAAGGAAAATACAAAAAATGTTATTTAAAGAATACAAAACTACAGTTATAGAGGTAGAATAAGAAGAGATGTGTTTTCACAACATGTTGAATATAGTTAATAACAATGAATTGTGCACTCAAAAATTGCTCCATATATTTAAATATTCTCTCAAAAAAAAATGAATACTATTTGAGATAACAGACATGCTAAGGAGCTTGATTTAGTACTGCAATATAATGCTGTCAACCCCAAATTCACAAATTATGTCAACTAAAAGACATATGTAAAATATATAAGTTCATGTAACTTAAGGAGAGATGAGTTATCCCAATAAGAAATATAATCAAAAAGTATAACAGATTATCTATCATATCATATGGAAAACTTTGTATGAACTGGAGTTTGTGATGTGCCTAATTAAAAACCGTCACTTTTGAAACCACTTAACTTTTAAAAAGTAAGGAAAATATTCTTGAGTAGAAGAAATAAAATATCTTCAATGCCTTGTGTATTGCTTTTAAGTAGTTTTCAAATAGGAATTTTAAAATGATAATTTTTAGGAGTAACTAGTGAAAAAATAACCATGGTAGAGATAAATTTTCTTTTTGTTTTGCAATTATACATTTTAGCATCATTGTAAAAAAGCTGATATTATGTTTAAACATTAAAAATAATACATTATTGCCCCTCTAGAAAGTTGTCCAAATTATAGGCAACACAAATTACTAGAATCCAATGTACCAGAACTGAACAGATCAGTTGAAACTCATCACACAGAGACATGAGCTCACAGTGATATCTTGGTAATGATTATTAATTAGCTCCAGGTGGCAAAAAGTTAAAAAAAGACTACCAAACAAATTTATTTGGCTGGAAAGGATAGTAAGTCAACAAACAATCAACACAGACAAGTTCTAGCAGGCACATCAAGTGCCAAACAAACGCTGAGTCCTGAAACAAAATTTTTGCATCAAAATGCCTCAAATACCAAATGGGCCCAGTTTTGATGCAGTTGAGCGCAAAGTATGACTATGCTTTTTGTCATAGAATTTAATTCCACAAACCTAAAGCATAAAAAAATGCAAATATATGTTTAGAAGTATTGTTTACTAAAAATACATTTTCTTTCTCCGCAGGCAAGCGACTAGTCAGTCTTTTATAGTCTTGCAGTTTGGGTTGACTACATGACTGAGTTCTAGTCAGAGGGATGTAATTCCAAGTCACATGTGCTACTGTTATGCTAAGGTTTTTAAGAAATACGCTTGTCTTCAGGATGCTGAGAACAAGGTGATGGTATACCCTAGCACGGAAAAGCAGTTTATCACCGATAAATTGGGCATTGCCACTGCAAAGTAATTCTCATTTTCTCTCCACAAATAAAGCTATAATGGGCATAAAGAGGAAATAACAAGATACAAAAACTTATTTCCTTAAACCTGGAAATTCTGACTTTATTGAGATATGAAAAAGAAGTTTTCAGTGCTTTATAACGTAAGTTATTGAACCAGCTTGCATTTTATTTCACATTACACAAATTAACAGAGATATAATGATACAATGCCCAGACAGTATATAAACCTACTTCTTACTCTTTTTCATTTCAAATAATTTTTGTACTATCATGTTGTAAATTAATATTCTCATGTTTTTCGCTGTCTTTAATAAGTAAGGTATTAGTTAGCTGGAAAAAATCTGATCTTAGCATTTATTGTTCTCTGACCTCTCTGAGCTAAAAGAGGAACCCTTTTTTAAGAAGAAAAGAAATAACTTTATCCAGAATGAACATGAAACTTTGGTTTTGTAGCTGATTATCCATTCTAGGTACATATTTTTATTCTTTGTGTGCTTCAATTAACAATTCAAACTTAAACACTGTACACTTCCAATTTTACTCTCCACTACACTGATAAGTCTATTTTTATATAACTCTGATAAGTTTTTCTTTTAAGCCTTTTTTCAGGGTGTTTTTTGTTTTTTTTTAAAGGCAGGACTGGGACAACCCTGCTTGAATCTTAATTTGCATTACCTACTTCTGCTCCGGTATATGTGATAGTGACAGTGGTGGTATTTGGGGAGATATGGATGCAGGAGATGCCATAATCCATTTCAGCAGAGAAATATAACAATATTGCCTTGCAATACAAAGAATTAGTAAACTTTACCTACTCTGTCTAACTCTTAGTCTTAGAGATCATGGGTGGTAGCAACTTCCTTAGCTCATTTTCCTGATTCTGTCCAAGTCTTTTCTAGGTACTGAACCATATTTTTTCAGTGAAACATAATATTTACTTTTGACTTTAAACAGAAGAAAAAACAGTTTGATTATCTCATCATTATTCTCATGTTCTTTCTAAGAATACACATATTGTTTTATGTGCATATATATATATATTATGATAGAAATATTACGTAAAGTAGATTTTTGGTTTTTCATATTTATCCAAACTGATACCAATCTATTCCTTGGAAAGCTTTTCTAATTTGGTGACTTTACACTACTGAATACATTATTTCAATTAAGACAAGAGCACATGTTGTGAAATTCATTAAATTACAGCTTAATATTCTTTGTCAATGCAGAAAGTTCAATATTTAAATCTGTATTTTTAGCAAAAATTAATTTCTTAATATTATACAACAAACTGCTTCATAAAGCAATTAAAATACATGGTGTTCTTTGACTATATTAAGTAACTCTTGCCTGGTGCAATCAAATCTTGTAAACGGCTAATCTATTATATATAACCATGCTGGTCAATCTAACAGAGACCACTAGGGCTACCAAATTATTTCTGACCTCCTGTATGTTATGCATCATTTAATGATCAAATTCATATTTTGGTCAGCTACCTATTGTCTACTAGATCTTGTGAAAATACTGGGAATAAATTAAACATGTACGTGCTCTCTTTCTTCAGTTGAGAGACAGGGAGATTCATCAAGCATTTAAATTAGAAAAATAAAATATTGAAGGGGATGATTTATAGGAAAGTAGTGAATATGGGAAAGTCAACTTAATTTGGAAACTGCCCTTAAGTGTGATAGATTATATTTATACTTTGAGATATATAAGAATTTTAAACATGCTCACGACACAATCAGGAAGGCATATGGCTCTGTATATTTAGATAGCAGAATTTTAGTTTAAAGTGTAAGAATGGACTACTCTGAGTGCAAAGTAGCCATATGTGTTTCCCCACTTCATGCTCTACAGGAAGTCTGCCGTTTCCTGCATATATATAGCTGGGTATTTAATTTGACAGGCTAGTTCTGTTCCTGAAATACTTTGCTAAATAAACGATAGGTTGATGAAGTCACACTCAATTTAGAGTGTGTATATAGTGGTAGATTGAGTAATGTCCTACAAAAATACTTAAGTTTTCATCCTTGGAGTTATGAATATTGACTAATATGACAAGCATTCTGAAAGGGAAGTATTGTACTGGATTATGTGAATAAACCATTAAATAATCACATGAATCCGTGTTTTAATGTTTATCTTGCAATTTTGGGGTCTTGCTTTGGTCTGATTCTTATCTATCACCCTTTGCTCTTTTCTGGAATGAAAATATTTATACTGTGCCTTTGTATATTGAGCATATTTATCTTTATCTCCAGTCTTCACAGTGATAGATACGAGTTTGTTTTGAGTCTCAGAGTAAACTTTGGACTTGAACTTTTCAGCAAAGTTAAAACTTGGCAACTCTTAGAGCTGTACCCAAGACATTTTCCAGAATAACATGAATATAAACTATTTGGGGGTCAGAAGTGAAATGGTATGGTATAAATTTCAAACAACCAAAAGGTCTCGTGTGTATGGAATGTAATCTGGGTGGAATATTCATCCCTGAATGGACCCACTGAAGGCAGTGTACAGTGCTGTAAAGGAGGGCAGGGTGAAAGAGGCAGGTCACTGGAGGCGTGGCCTGGAGAAGAATCTTCTTGTTCCCAGCTCTTCCTGTAGACTGGCGTGCTTTGAGACATTTTCCCCTGCTCTGCTCTATAACCATTCCTTTTCCACCATCCACTGAATGTTCTAAATAAATTCCTCTTCCTTTGATCTTGGACCGTAGGATATTTTGTTCCAGTGATGGGAAATTTACTAACGCAATGGAAAAAAATTACTTTGTAAAGATGATTAAATTAAGGATATGGGGAAAGCAAGATGTCCATGATCTGGAAAATGCTAACAAGTGCCCTTATAAGAAAGCACCAGGTGAACTGTTTGAAGCAGGTGAGGAAAAAGTCAAAGTAGAGAAGGTAGGAGAGAGTGAAGTGAAGGGGACACGAACTGAAGAATATTAGTGGCCTTAATATATTTTCTCTGATTGTAACAGAAAATATCTGCATGTGAGTGATTTATGTGATGTGATAAAATGCAATGAATATTTGGATTACAATTTATTATAGCACGTTGCCTCTAATCCTCCTCAAACTAGACAGGTATCCCATTATCTTTGCTACTTTCTGAAGCTTTATTTGCAGTCCTCTTGCCTGAATGCTTTTATTTGTGCTGTCATGGAATCTTGTCCTGAATTGATTCAAAATGCTTATCTTTCGTAAGCATTTGTCATTTGGAAAAGAGCCATAAGCTGCAAATGCCCAGGTCAGTGGATAACGTGGATGGGGACACATCGTAATATTTTAAACGATCTGTTTTCCTGAGAATCTGGGTGATACACAGGAACAGCATTCATTAGATTTTTAGGTGTGTCACCTACAAACACTCAGGAAAGGGGAGCATCAGAGCCATGTCAGAAACTGGCAAGAATGATGGACCAGTGAATTCAGTAAAGGCGGGATATGACAAGGAGATACACATTCTCACCATTTTAATATCTTTTAGTACTAGGGTTTGAACCTAGTTAATTCATTCTAAACTTCATGCCAGGCCTCTTTTTCAATGTTTTTCTTCCTTCAATTTTGATGTAGATTCTCTTTAGATTTCCAAAATTTCCACAACGGGCTGGAATTTGTTCTTTTCCTCACTCATCCTCCCTCAGTGCTAAGTTGTAAGGTTATGCCATGATAGCTGTCTTATTTCTCACAATTCTAGAATTCGTAAATTTGAAAATCATGGGGATTCGTAGCATAAGAGTCTTTTTCTGCTTTGTGCTATGATAGAAAACAAACAAAAGAACAAGAGAGTATTAGTTTTCTTGTTGCAGATTTAAAATATGCAATGCCCAAAACTTCAATAAGTAGAGGTTTAATTTTGTTCATTGTCTCAGAGGTTTCAGTCAATAGTTGGTTGGCATCAAAACAAAAACATATCACATGGGCATGGTAGAACAAAGGCCAGGCCTCTGAGACTCATTCAGACACACGCAAATCTTTCTGAGCCAATCACTTTGTCAGTCCAGTTGTCTTCGCTACTTTCTTTTTGCTGAGTCAAAACACAGTCTCAATGTTCTAAGAATTCTCATGTGATTGTTTAAAAAAATCACATCTAATTTGCTTTAATACCCCATATGCCAAACAACTACAATTTGTTTCTCAATTTCTGTAATTTTTTCATTTGAAAAATGGAGAGAGTATACTTGTTGGAGTGTAAGAGTGGCGATAGGTCCACTTGGTTTGTAAGAATGCAGGCAAGTTCTGCACTACAAGGAACGGCAGACAGGTATCTGTGAACTTGAAGAATGACAACCCCCTGGAATAGGGGAACATTCAAAGAGAGATAGATTGGGGAGTAGGAAAAAAGGACCCTCCAAAAATAAATCATAAACAAAGGAAGCATAGGAGAAAATTGTCTTGTAAGCGTTAACAAGACCCATGTATGTCCTAGTGTAAAAAGACTTTAACAAGGTCAAAGTAGATATGCCAAAGAGGAGTTAGAGAGGAGAAATAAGGTGTTTTAGTATTTAAAAATAATTAAATATTTCTCAAAGTAAGTAGAAGTACAAATTGAAATATTAAACACAAAAATTGCCAAGTAAATACAAAGTAAAAATAATTTTAAAAGCACTATTCTCCTTGCAATCATTTTTTCCAAAAAAATAATTATCTATTTTTCCAAAGTCCTGAAACACTCCATAATCCCGTATTATGAAATCTATATTAATTCAAACTCGTGTCAAGACTGCTTCGGATTTTAGTGTTTTGAGAAAGAGAAACTCCCCCTGGATGGCTCGGCCAAGGCAAATCCGATCACTTTCCTCAAACACAGGGACCTAAGCATGATGAGGTGCCAGTGCAAAGCAACACTGCTCATGCAGGAATAAGCCAGGAAGCTGTTCGTGTTCTGTTTTTAATAATATTTCTGAAGAACTGTGCATTTCCTAGGTTCAGTGGCAGGGAAAATATCCCAGTGGGATTTATTAACACCAGGGGTTAGTAAAAGAAGAAACATTAGGGGAAAATAAAAAATAAAATAAAATCTTCCACTCCATAGTGTATCCTTCCCACGGAAATTACTACACATTATATATGAAATTGTAGGAGGAGAGAAGAGCACTTAAATTTATGATTACTTTTTAGACCTTAAAAAATATATAGATCACTTTTTTTCCCCCTCTTTACTTGCTAAGGCTTTAATTCAAGGATTAAGTCTTTTGCAAACTAATGGGATTTCTGAAATGATCAAGGATATTTTCTCCACTGTGTGTTAGTTATGGGAAACCAGTGACAGGGGAGAAGCTAGAAGGTAGGGGAGAGGGGATAGAAATGTTCCCTTATATTAAATATGAATGACCAGATGTTGTGGTAAGTAGTATATTTTAAAATTGTGACTCATTACAGTGGGATAATTTATGAACTCTTATTAAAATAGAATATCTCTTAGGGGTTTTGCCTCTCTTAGCAAAAAACACAAATGAATATAAGTAAAGCGATGACTGTCAGCTTAAAAACAAATATGAGAAATACAATAAAATATTAAAGAGAGTGAAAACAATAGCATCCAAGGAAATACTGCAAAGTGTGATTTTAAGATTGCAAAAATAATATTGGATTAAAGAAATTAAATATTGAAAATAACAGTAAAAGTAATCCAGATTTTTTTTTTATAGCTGGCATAGTTGAAGATGTATTGATGACATCTTCATAAAGAATGATGTAAACTACTATGGAATTGGATGAGACACAGTCTCACTTAAAAAAAGTGGTTATTAAATAATATAATCAGAGGCAGTGAGTAAAATATTTGCCTTTAATCAATCTATTAATTAAGAATAAGGGGAAGTTTCGAGACTGTCAGACTAAATTAGGATACTGTAGATCATGACTGCATAGTGATATTTTTTCACTCTTGACTATGTTTGGAAATTATGAAACACTGCTTGTGTGTATGTTTTCAGAAGAATAATCACCTCTGAATTTTAAATACCGTCTCTACTTATGTTACCCTTTTATGTACATTTTAGAAATATTCTAATAAATGTGAAAAAGAGATCAGAATGAGTTAGAAATGTCAAGGAGGCCATTATAGATAGCAGATTTGATAGAGTAGGCAAAATGACATATTCATAAGAATAAATCGGGTGTAAAAAACAAAAATTGAAATGCAAATTTGGAGAATCTAAATGTATAATATTGTATGATTTCTCAAAGCTGTGATTAAAGTAATTTCAGAGAATAATATTAAAAAAAGATAAAGTATATTTTTACTAGATAATTCAGAATCTAGCCAAAGAGTGACCCACACATATATGCATATAACATCACATCATTAATTGATGATAGGAAAATAGATACAGTGCTTCATATATCAGAGGGCAAAAATGAGATTCAATGCAAAGACAATAAAAGAATTAACTATCAGAGACATGGCTGATGAAGGAGCAATGCTTAGAGAAGTTAGTAGCACTTGCTGAAAGTGTAAGAAATTAGACTTTTAAGTATTAAATGGAAGTGTCTAGAAATCTCCCAATAGGAAACAGAAAAAAGAAATTTAAGCATCTCTTAATAGAAATGGGACCTTGAGAAATGGCTTCCTACTTAAGAAGTTTGTTGAATGTTGTAAACATGAACAATTGTGCTTAATTTGACTGTACACCCACTGTGGTTACTTCTAAATTGACACTGCTATAATTAGAAATCTTTCATAACTATGTATTTTGTGTGTTTGTGTGTGTGGGCAAATGGGTTGAATGTTTGCAGTCATTTTAATGGAAATATCATTCCAGCAAGGAGAAGGAATCAATCACTCCAAATAACTTATATTTGTACTTTTTTTCTTTCTTTAAACTTGTAATTATGAAATATAGTGCATATAAACAAGTGGTATATATATGTATATAATATATGAGATACATTTTTAACTATAATAAAACTAATACCCATATAAACCACCCATTTAATAAATTTCTTTTCATCTGAAGAAGAAGAACAATAACAACAAAAAAACTTAAGGATTTCCCGAATCTGGGTGAAACTACTAATAAAAAGTAATTATCTAGAATGATCTAGTAAAGCAGGAAAAAATGAAATAGTGGATAAATCAGCTAAATCAAGAGAGAAGCGATAGAATTAGAGTCTTAAAGAGGTGCTGCATATAGATGTGAGCAAGGGTAGTTTTCTATGGTAACACATAAAGTAAAGAGGGAAAACTGTGTTCTTGGATTTGCTGAGGTTGTGGGGGGATTCTCTGAAGTTCTCTCCTGAATGTTTATACAGAAAAGTTAGATATTCAGCTGCAATTGATTATGAAAGAGTAGATCTGAGAAGAAAGAAAGTCGTGAAGTAGTGGAGAGGGTGTAAAATTTTCTTCACAGCACAGAGAGCTGTGACTGTGATTTGTTCTAGATCACATGGCTACGTTTTCTCCTCAGCCTTGCTGCCATGGTACCGTTTCAAAATAAATAAATAGGAGTGATTTTACCAGTCAAGTGAGGGAAAGACAGAGGAACTGGGGAATGATATTTTGAGGAAGAGCTAAACTAAGAATACTTACGAGGAGGAATGGACAGTATGTTCAAGCCACTCAAGTTGCAGAATTGTTGCAATAAAAATTCCACAAGAAGTTCCCTAGAATGTAAGAAAGAGTTAACAAAGAATGAATGTCTGAAATTAAAAGCATAGCAGAATTGCTAATTTTAAATGATCACACATCATTACTAACAATAATACTAATACATGTCTATAGGAGTGAAAAATCTGGCATAATTATGTAATAAACATGAGTTACAGAGGAAACCAAGAGGTTCTCATACTGGACAAAACATATATTACAAAATTGAAAGTCAAAGTTGTGTTGTTAAAGTGCATATACTGGCAGTTGCATTTGTCATAAACAAAAGTAAAAGACAGAAATGATGATTTATTCTGATAATATGAAATTTAAAGCTGAGAGAAGCGTTAAAGCTGAGTGTTCCAGGAGAGAAGTGATTTGAAATGTTTAGGAAGAACAACAACGATTTTAACCAAAGCCCAGTGGGAAGAGGACCAGGAAAGGAGTAGGGCTGGGGGATAGGAGGTCACCAGGGAAAGAAGCTCATCAGGGAATGGCCAGATTCCTGTGGAGTAAAACACATTAATGGAATTCCCAGAGACATGTTTGAAGAAAGGGATGTTTTGGATTAGGAGTGATTATAGATTTCAGAGGGTAAAATGTTCTTAAAAATAGGATGCTATATGACACAGAGAGGGTACAGGCTACGTATATCTATATCTATATCTATATCTATATCTATATCTATATCTATATCTATATCTATACAGGCTATATATATATCCTGTATATTATATAATGTTTAATATAAATATATATTATTTTATATTATATATTATAACAATGAAACATATAATATAATATAAATTATATTATATCATATATATTATATGTTACATATATTATGTTATATATTATTATATATTATATATTATTATATATTATAACAATGAAACAAATTATATAACATAATGAGATTTTTCAGTGAGATTGTGTGGGAGATTGAGAAAACTGTCCCCATAGGACTCAATCTATCACAGGTAATGCAAGAGCTGTAGAGGAAAATTCTGGAGAGGTCAAATTAACAGCATTTTTTACTCCATGATCCCAGGAACAATTCTTCAGAATGAAAAAGAAGTAGAAAGAACATGATGGTGACTACCATATATGAAGTTAGTACTAATGTCCATAACAATGAAGTGGCAATTGACAAATATATCATAAACACTTAAAATGTGGCAAAATAAACTCTTCAGTGGTTATGTGTGTTCTGCCCTTGTAATTTGTTCATGGTCTACTAAAAATGTAGTATTGACTTCTGTAATATTCTAATGCTACTTTCTTATCTATGGGAAATTGATCTTTCTTTTTTCTTGCTAATTCCATAGGCTATGATAAATGTTAACTTCAGAGGTTGTTAAACATACATTTTATACAGCTTTTTCTAAAGTAATTAGTTTTACTAATTAGTTTTACATTGGTTGGCTTAGGTAAAAATGTGAAATTACTAATAGGACTTTTGTGCAAATAATCAGATGTCACAGTGTGCTTATGAAATACAGGAAATATAAATGATAAGAAGGTTGATATGACTTCATAGGATTATTGTATTAGATAAAACCCCTTGCTATTATACACAGTGGCAAAACAGAATTCATTCAGGTCAGTATAAAAATCTGACTAATTCAATACCCTAATTTTCTAGATCTGTTTTAGTGAAAAAGTTGTACTCTACAGATAAAAATCAAATTGTATGAGGGAAATACAAGAGACAGTAAGCTTCAGAACAGAAATACATGATCTCAAGGGCTATTTTGTATGGGTGAGAGCTGCAAAGCAGAGATGAGCGATTTCTCAAATAAGCTTCCTCCTGTTGACCAAAACCATGGGGTGAGTCCATAAGACTTTCGGTTACCTTTGGAAATGGTTGAATACTCCCTACCTGTTCTACTCTACAGATTGCTTATCACCTCAGTGATACAATGGCTTTGCTATTGCTGCTGTAACTGGATTGGTATGATAAAAATATACTTTATGCTCTACAACTTTGTATTATTGTGACTTGTAGCAAATTTTCTACACTATCTGTAACTTTTATCCACAATGTTTCTGTCTTCAATGTAGTTTAAATTATTTGTAGATGCTTAGCTTTGGTGTCATACTGGAAGTTTATTTCCAGTATAACCACAATTTATGCTAATTAATGAATAATTTACTTTATTGGGAGGAGAATGCTGATAATACTAGGAAGCAAAAATTAGAAACAAAAACAGAACAAAAGGTAAAGCTTTTATTGTTTTCTCAAATTGATTAGAGAGACATTGGTTAATTCAAATGCTATCTAGTCATACAAAGTGAATTTGCTTTAGAAAACAAAGGAAGAAAAAATACATAAAATAAATTTTATTAATTTTCTATGTCTTCCTCTTAACCTGAAATGTGTGTGAATTTTCTTTGTCATTTATTCTCCATTATACAAATGCCTAGAACATTTGTGCCATAGCAGGCTCTTTGCTATCGAAAGCTTTAAAATGTTCACCATCAACAGCCTAGCACATTAGTAAAGTAGGGAAAAGATGCTCTTTTCTTTCATAACAACAAAGAACTGACAAGAACTCACAATGATTTTTCTTCCAAAGGGTTCCACCCCACTAATACTGGGTATTGAACCCAAGGAATTTGCACTAAGCTACAACCCCAGCTGTTTTTAAATTTCGAAACAAGGTTTCACAAAGTTGATCAGGCCAGGCTCAAACTTAAATTTTTCTGACTGCTCTCCATTTTCCTGTTTGCTTCTCAGAGTTCTAGGGTTATAGACAACATAGCTCGTTCCTCACCAGGTATTGTAACACAGATCATGAGGAGAACACAGGGAAACGTGGAGGAAGGGCGTAAGCCACCACACAAGGTGGTTTATCTGACTTAGTTTTTAAGGCTCAGTTTAAAGAAATATTTTTCTCAAATTAGTAAAAGGAAATTTTATGCACCTCAGTTTAAAGCTTGTAAGATACTTTCCTTCATAAATAAATTTAATTAGATCAATGTAATATAATTTAGATATGTCTTATTTGTCCTTGTTTATACCTTTTACTTCCTGTGGTTTATTTACTAAATGTTCATTATTCAAATTTAAAGAATCCAGAAGTTCAAATAAAGACTTAAAACTTTTGATGATTCTGGAATTAACATGATAAATTCTAAAGTATTTGACTGTTAACAGTAAGACGAACTGCCTACCTTATACCTGGGCAATAGGAAAATGCTAAGAGCTTTAGGAAAATTGACTTTGAGAATAATCAAATGATCTACGTGTCTCATGGTAGGAGTTCAACAAATATCAAAGGATATAAGCAATTTTTTATTTCTATTTTTTTAAGATTTTAAACTAAGAAAAATCTAAATACTACTTTAGTCATTTAACAAAAAAGTTTACTCTTCTGAAAATTAAAACAGCAGAGGAATGACTTAAGCATAGCTAAGACAAACCATTTATGAGAATCTAATAAAGAAAATTGGATGACAAAACCATAATACAAAAATTTTAAAAATCATATATAATATCTAGAATACAAATAAAGATTAATATATGAATTTTTATTTTAATTTTCCAAGTTAATGTTCACATTACAAATTGATTAAAAATTATTTCATTTAACTCACCATTAACTCTGCAGCAGTAACTGAATTCTTATAAAATGTCAAGCTTGTGCTATATAAAGTGATTAAACATAATCCATGATGTCAAAGAGATGATACCAAGATAATATTGTCCCATAAAATGAAGTATAGAAAGAAGATGTATCTGATGAGTGTAATAGACTGCAAAATAGATTGATAGTAGATACATAAAACTACATATTCTTCCAGTCTCTGAAAGCAGACCAATTACAATATGATATCGTACCCTTTTCCCTTAGAAAGTGGCTTATTACATGACTTGTTGTAGCTAATATAACATTAATAAGTATGATTTATGTAAAAGATTGAGAAAATATTACACAATGGGACATAGTCTTCTTCTAGTCATGGAACCCTGAGACCACTATGTGGAACAGCCTGGGGTAGCTTACTGGAGGAGGAAGCGCTACTTGGAAAATGAGTTGCAGCCACATGATTTGATGATCCACCTACTAGATAATTTGCACCTGACATGATAGGGACAAACAGAAAAAGCTGTTAGATATGTCCAAACTAACAATCGTTAATCCAAAGAATCAGGAAGACAACAAATTTTGAATGCGTTGAGAGTATAACAAAAAATTTCAGCCAGAAGAAAAAGTCTAAATTAATGCTTCCAGAAATTAATTACATCAAACTAATAGGATTGTTTCACATTTATATCAGTGACTCTCAGAGAAATAACTAGAGGATACCCAGCTGATCAAAGCTTGTTGCAAAAGTTGTAAATTTAATGAGAAAATCCGGATGATACAGTAATATATATGTTCCCAGGTATACCCTTGGTAATAGAACATTGGCATTGAAACATTAAATATCTTGAGTGCTATATATATCTTCATGTATATGTATATATATATGTATATATATATATATATGAGAGAGAGAGAGAGATTTTTTTTGGGTTGGATTTTGATGAGACATTATTAAAAAAGAGTTAAAAGAGTAATAATCAATTTTATAAATTAGTCTCCAGAGGTAGACAACTTCAAAAACTCATTGTTTTACAAAACTTTTGATATATTTTTATCCATTTTCACTCCTGAAAGAAGAAAATTTTAATTAAACAAGTTCTTCTCATTTATAATGCTTATCTTACCACCACAACACTTTCTATTTCCTTTGTTTTTCAGTTCAAAGCAGTGAAGTCCGTGCCTCTGTTCTGTGGTGTATTCTGAGACCCAAGTCATAGTGACAGCGTCTCTCTGTCCTTTGGCAATTTTTTGGAAAAAATTTAAAATATATTTATATTTTATGTCTTTATAAATTTGTCTACATAAGTGCAGGTGCCAAATAAGTGACCATTAGAATAATCGTTTGTGATTAAGCTGGAGAGACAAATCTTGTCTAGAGCAGTCACTCAGCTACAGCTTCACTTTCTTTAGTCCATAATATTAAATGGAATATTCCAAAACTAAACAGAGACTTTATTTAAGTAACATTTTGACCAAAATATTGTCATAGTTAGCTTATTTTCTTATTTGTTATTAATCTCTTATAAAATATGCATTAGCTCTAGATTACACTTTATCACAGGTGTGCATCTGTAGAAGACAGGATTGGTTCTACAGACTTCTACTCCCAACTTTAATGTATCCCATGGATAAAAGAGGTTGCTGTACGTGCACAACTAGATTGGATTATACAGGCCTGCTCATGACATTGTAGTAAGAGCTCTATATATCATTCTGAAATATGATAATTACCATTGATTGTCTGGGTGTAGGGTTCCCTACAAACCATTCTTTAAGCAGAAAGGGAAAGAGCTGGTAAAAGCACCTCATGACTCTTAAAACACGGTCTTAGACCTGACTGTGAAGCAAGTCACTGTGTACTGGTTGCCAGCTTCTCTGAGATCAGTGACACAAACATAGTTACATGTGACAAGTTACTGGAAGTCGGTTTATTACATATAGGTTGGTAGTAAGATAAAACAAAGCCTAGGGCCCAGTCCATTTTGTCCTTCAAGACACAGGAAAAGTATCTGGGGAAGATGGAATCTGCATTGCATCTGCCCTCTTGTCACCACTAGAGGACCCTGGAGGTCAGTCACATGTGGATTATAAACCTCAGCAACAACATGGCACCCTGGATTGATGTGTTGGAGGACATCCTATTCGCAGGGGAAATGGGCAGAGCTCTGGCTATTCTCGAGGATGTTTCTTTAATTTCAGGGAGTTGCTTGCCTAGCACATTTCAGTTATCCTCCAGAGCTCTGAGCAGGCAGGCCCTGTGGGAGAATTGGGTCATTCTGGGGCCATTGTAATAGAGCCGTGATTTCTGCTTACATTCCAGAGGCTAGAGCAAAGGAAATAGCTAAGCATTGTTTAATGAGAGGAAAAATATTCTACCCTCAGGAAATCAGTGTCATTCATGGCAACAGAATAGAGTGTTGCAAAGAAGATAGACAAATGAACAATACTGTTTGGGTAAGTGTGTGGACCCTGAAACAAAGACATCAATATTTGATTCTTAATCTTTTCCTTTACTAGCTGGATGAGCTCTAGAAGGTCATTTACTGTCTTTGTGTTTTTTGTTTATCTGCAAAATTGGAAAATGAAAAACATGCCTATGTTTCAGGATTGTTTCAATGGCTAAGTAAGTAAACCTAGATAAAGCAACTAAAAGACTTCCTGGATCATTAGAGTGCTGTGTGTGTTTTTGTTGTTGTTGGTTTGTTTGTTTTTAAAATAAGTCTTATGGACACAAACACTAGCAAAATGAAAGAGTGACTGAACTTACCTCTTTTATCAATATTTTAAAAATTTTGTTTTAGTGAAGCCTACGCATTGTACATACAAAGTCATAAGACACAATAGGAATTTTTTTTCTGTATTTTTATGTGGTCCAGATTGTCATATTGCTGATCCTGTAGTCTTATTAAAGGGTCTAAGTTACTTTTATTTTTCAAGGAATGATGCAGTTATTGATGTTTACAATAAAATTCCAAAACCCAAGATTTGCCACATTTTCTTATTTCCTCACCAAAATATTATGTCATATTAAAAGAACACAGTTTTGAGACAGAAACTTCTCCAGAAAACAAAGCTTGTATAATTTACTATTGATTGTTGACAGCCAAATTTCTTACTCTGTCTCTGACCCCTGAGCTGAATCATCAGCTTCCCCCACTGACAGCACTCCACATCCCTATCTGTAATGTGACATGCTTGAGCCCATGATATTTCTCCTATCCTTGGCCATAAACCAATTCTGTCTAATTCACCAAAGTGATAAATCATCCCTCAGGTTGGGCAAATTAGAAGTATGAGAATCATGTTTTACTTCTTTCCTAACATCAGATTTATCTTACCCTAAGGCCTGTTCATTTTTCTCCTAACTTTGAGTCTGTCGGAATTTCTAGGGTTGCTTACTAATCTGAAGCATTTCATCACTCACATAGTTGAGTGATTACCGGCGATTCTCATCTCCCTTTAGGACCTAGGGTGCTCATACATGCATACTCAAATATTCCAAATCTTATGCCAGTGTAAACTATGCACAGCCACACTTAGTCATCTGCTGAACCTCAAATGATTTTATCATAACCAATAAATATATATTCTATGTGGCCGCATTAGTATTTTATCGTGCCTCTTCCAACTTTATCTATAATAAACATCCCAACCGATATTATTTCACTTCAGGCATGAGACCAAGCATAATAACTACGGAAAATTTTCCCCAAATCCCTTTTTGCACTCTACTCTTGGTGTTCATTATATTTAAATTTGAATTGCATTTACCATTTCTAAGGACCCTTAATAAGTCCTGCATGATTATACCAAGTCCCTTATTATCTCTTCCATGGCCACTAGTTTTCTTTCAAAGTACTTATCAAAGTACCAAATTTACATCTCTAGATTATGCATTCAGTACCTGTTACTAATGTTAATTCTTAGCTACGTGACTGTAAGAGTTTCACTTTTCTGGTGTTGTATATATTTATTACCTCAGGACACAGTGTAGGTACTGTCATAGAACAGACAACTGAGGAATGTCTAGTTAGTTTGTAATCTATATCTAAATTTGAGGCCTGAAGACTAATTTAAATTAGAAAATACATGCCAAAAGACTTAGTAAGAAGTTTACACAGGCTGGCTACTATTAAAATAATTCAGAATTGATACTTGTAGAAAGTTTTAAAATCTCATTTCCAATTTGAAAACAAAATATAGGTGAAACATGAAGAAAAGAGAAAAGAGAGTATATAGACTTATTTGAGTTACTCTATTGCTTGTACAATTGATTGGAAATAGTAATTACATGCAGATGGAAATACAAATTTCCAGAGCTGATAGAGTTTCAATTTACTTGCTATTAATATAGATGAAAACCAGATATATTTTTAACCTGGCTTACTAAATACTGATCTACCATGAATGATTACAGATAAATACATAAGGACAGCTTTTTTGTTATAAATTACACCAAAATGTTTATTACATATGTTTGAAGGACTTGGATGCTTAGTTAGATATATGTGAGGCATTTTGCCATGAATAAAAATTTGTGTGTATGTGTATATATATATATGTATATATATGTATATATATATATGTATATATATGTATATATATGTATATATATATGTATATATTAGTTCATAGTGATCTTAAAAGTGTTTACTTGCTGATTAATAATGCGGTTTTGCATTTTAACTGGTTTCCCTCCCTCAGCTCCACTCCGAGCACACTGAAAATTTACCTTTATGTTTTACACTTGATGGTCTCTGTAAACCACAGGAACCCACTTATATTATTCTGCTCCCTTGATTTATATTTTTGCTACATTCTTTCTGCAAATGTATTAAAATCTATTCAAATTTGACTGCTTTGCAATATGTTCACATTTTATTTTAACAGAAAAAATGTAGATATGATTCAAGGAAATATTTGTACCATGAGTGTGTGAGTACGTATCTTGGTGGGAATCAATCTCACAGCCAAGAGGTTTACACTGAGCTACACACCAACCCAACAGAGAAAGTGTTGAAGATCTATTAGCAGAATTAATAGAAGTTATAGATTTATATTATTTAACCCCCAACATGTTGAATTTCTATTGAACCGAAAATTACTGAAAGCAAGTAAAAGAATTTTGGCTTGGACAAAAAACACCATTTAAACTTTTATTTTTCTGAGTGTGCTATTTTATTAATTTTCTTCATACATTGTGGTTCCTGATTTTGATTGAAAAGTCAAATTATGTTTTACCTTCACATCAGAAATAATATATATTATATTTTATAATATATAAAATATATTTTATATATAAATATATATTAATATATGAATATATTTATATAAATATATATTTATATATTAATATATATTTATATAAAATATATATTTATATATAAATATAATATATTTATATATTTTTTATAAAATAAATCTGAACATATATAAAATCACTTCAGTTAAAATGGTAAATACTGTCCTGTCATTCAGAAGAGGAGGAGAGATGAGAAAATTACTATGTATAAAAAATATGTAAATCATGGTACTTTTAAAACTTTATTCCTATAATTTGGGAGTGGTGACAGGAGAGACATCACTTGACAGCATTCACTGGAAAAAAAAATCCTCCTTGTTGACTTACTGCTTGGAAAAAAAATGTTTTAGGTACTATAGTTGTGATTTAGAATATGTGATAAGCATGTTTAAATTTTCTTCTTCCTTCTCCATAATTGCCCATGACATGCAATTCCACTGCCACCACTGTTTCTCTAATTAAAGTTTAGGGTTCAATTCGGAACCTGCATTTTGTATTAATAATCATACTTTTGCTAAGATTAAAAAAGCAGTGGAAGAAATCACTGCCATGGGAAATATTTCCCTTGTATTCATATTGAAGAATGGTTTAAATTTCATTGAAAATGCATTTGTTTTCACTTCTTATTTTAAATCACATACAGTTCTAAAAAGGTCAATTATAAAATCAATTTGTATACAAGATGGAATCTGCTAAAGGATGTTATTAACACAGGTTGTTGTTTTTGGAGAAATATGTAGGGTAAAAAAAATTAGCTTCCTTGCTCAAATTAATTGTTGTTATTGTCACTTTATGTACCAAATAGTAAAATAATAAAATTGCTTTGAAAAACTAAAGTAAATCAATTGTCAAATATTAACATTGACAAATGCATTAAAACCCTGAATATTTCTCAGTAATACCTCAGGCATTGTGAGAAATTATGTAAAAAAACAATTCTTTGAATGAAGCTTCCTCCAGTTGATTTTTTACTCTATACAATGAGGATTTCCATTAGTAAAAACAACAATTCAAACTCAGGATGCATCAAAACTGTTTCCTGATGCCACGAGTTTGACTTCCAAAATAAAGGTACTACCTTTTGTTCCTTTTGAATCGCTAAGCTAAATTTTTGAATTTTCTCCTCATATTTTCCTCTTCCACTGTGAGAAAGTAATGTTAAAAAGCAAACTGTTTTCCAGAGACATAGCAGGAGCGGATTGCCTTCTATTTTCCCTTGGCCAAGGGATGTCCCCATTTGCTTTCAGGAATAAGCAGCTTCTGAACACAATCTTTACAGCTCTAATGGCTCATGGCATTCACAGTCTCTCGAGCCTATTTGTCCTTTACATTCTCCTTGTTCAAATACTCGAGGCTCTGGATTCAGCTATTTAGAGCTCTAAAGTCTCCAGAGTTTTCTGCCTCCTTTTCCCTTGGTTTCTTCTCCGCGTAAATGAATACATTTGAACCTACTCTGTGTCAATCTTTTGAGCATTATAAAGCACCTTTAATATTTTCAATCTATTTATGGAATACATGAATTGCTTACCCAGTTTTCACAAGAGATTTCTTTCATTTGCCTGAATATTCACTTGCAATATGTATATCTACATATGATTTTTTTGACATTATGTCCAAACATCTGTTTGGTGAAGGTAGCTGGAGATGGCTTTTCCTGCATAATGTTCTAAAACATACAGTTTGGGCTTAATGTGAATCTATTTGAACCAAGCATTTAGCATGTGACTGAATTAAATGTTTCCTTAAGTTATTCTATACTTATGAGATCCATAGTGAAAACCAGTGCTACATATGACTATTAAACAGTGAAAGTTAGCTAGTGTTAATTAAAATGTGCTGTGGAAATAAAATGCACACTCATTTGAAAGATTTATAAAAAAAAGTGTAAAATATTTCATATGAAGGTTTTGTAAAGAGTGTCTATTCAAGTAATGTGTGGATATAACCAGTATATCATTATATGACTGCCAGAAAATTTAAAATTTGTTGATATGGCCTGTGTTGGCTCATAATGCTATTGGTCAGCAGTGTCAGAGTAAAAATAGATGATACCTAGCCAAGAAGAGTTAGCCAAAAACTTGCATTCTGTGTACCAAGAAACAAATTATAAATATTGAACACTTACCTAAATATCATGCATTAGAACATCACATGCATTTACGCTATTATAAAAATGCAATGGACTAAATGTTTCTCCTCAAAATTCTAACCTAGGATTCTGACTTTATTTTAAGTATGGGTTTTGATTATTGGAGGTCCTGAGAATGGGATGTTGCTCTGATAGATTTAGTATATTTATGAAAAAAAAATAATACAAGGTAACTCTGTGCTTACTATGTATGTAGAGAAGTTAGTCATATCCAAGGCAGAATGGGAATTCAGGGGAATTCAGGTAGTGTGCAATTTAATTTTGGGTTTGCTTGCTTTCAGAAATATAAAAAACAAATGTCTGTTGTATGTTTTTCCTTCTGAATTTGTAAGCCATTTAATTTATGATGTTTAGTTATAGTAGCCTGAGACAACTACTATACAAGTAATTACTGAATAGTTATACATAGTTATCCGTATAACACACAAATACATAAATACATACGCAAACATAAAGCTAATTACACAAATACTGAACTATGAGTAGGAAAACAATTGATTTAGTTTTTTTATTTTAAAGAAAAAAATTAATAAAAACAATGGTATGAAGTTTCAAAATTCTGGTAGTACATGAGTAACAATTATTAATACATTGTATATTGTTATATTCAAACTAGTTGCTCATAGTACAAGATATAGACATGAAGAATATATCTAATGTAGGCACAAACCTTTTAACATGGATTCTTCACTCTTTTGCTTCTTATTTTAAAAGTGCATTGCTCTATTTCTTTCCACTATGGAAGCAGAAATTGTATGAAACACAGACAAATATGAAGAGAATGCAAGTAGTTACATTTTTCCTTTTTTATTTTTCTTTTTTGCACCAGGATTGAACTCATAGCACCACAGTTGACAAGCAGGCACATATGCTACTGAACTAAATCTCTGGCTCTATATTTTTCCATCCAATTGTTTTGTCCTGTGTTTAGAGAATATCTAAATTCACGTTATTCCTTGAAAAAATTAGAGTGGAATCAATTAACTTTTAAGATTTTTGACTCTACTATTATAAAAATATAATTACACATTTTAATATGGATTCTGCATTTCAAAACATGAACATGATATCTTGTTATTATAGTCATAATAATAATAATATAATAAGATCATAATAATAATAAAAAGCCTGTAGAAGCTTAATAAGGAAAGCATTGTATCAGGCATACAAAATTACAGATTTTATGTTATTATTCTATCATTCTAGCAAAGAAAAAGTAAGTTTTTTCACAATTGCTTCATTGCCATTCTTTTGGGCTACTTTCTCCCATAAAGTTTTCTACAACACTTACATAAGTCTCTAATATACATTGGCATAGTTATTTTTTAATTTTAAAGACAGAAAGAAAAAAATATCAATAAAAGAGTTTCATAACAGACTAATAGGACAGTAATGATAACTAATAAATTACATATTGTTATCTTCATAGTAGTTATTCAGAGTTTAAGATATAGGGAAGAAATATTATCCAAACAGTATTAGCACAAATCTTTCTTCTCAATGAACTAAGAGAAACTAGCTGTATAACTATTTTAACTACCTTGCGTATATACATATTTTTTCTCTTCCCATCCTCCCTTTCCCTTTGCCCATCCCACTTTCTGTTTTTGTTTGAACAGTTTCTTGCCATTTCACAGTATCCACTGTACATGCTGAATGAGGAAATAGGGTCCTGAAGGCACGATTTTATATCACAATTATATTCTCAAAACTTCAATTTTTAATATCTAATATTTCTACTATTCTAATCACTTATTTCTCTTTTAAGAGTGCTTCATAAATTTAGTGTCTTTAATTTCATAAAACTACTATCATAATCCAGGAGTTACTTATACATGAATTTATAAGAAGAAAAAGAGTGGGGAGAAAAAAGACAGAGGTTTAAAAGTTGCTGGTTTTGAAAATGTTCTATGAATGTGCAAAATGGACAAGAAAGACATTAATTTTGTCAGTACACAGGCATTATTTCAAAAAGCTTTGTTACTAAAATTATATATGAGTTAACAAATAATATACACTATCTTTACAAAGTTTAAAGCAGGGAACCATTAGTATACAGATATTTAACTGTATGTGTTAACATAGCTCCTAAAACAGAAAATTACCACCCTGGAAGCAAAGTATATGTATTTAGAGGCAATCAGGGGAGTGACAAAGACAAGCCTTTTATTACAGAATTGGACTTAATCCTTATCTTTTGTGTAATCCAGAGAATGTCTTACTACTTATTGTAAGGTCTCAGCTTCTTTAACAGTAAAAACATAATTATGCTCGCATAGTGATACTATGGTACTTAGCAAAACAGAAGCTGAAAGTATTGGATATATACATATATATATAGTAATCATATATATAAATATATTTGTATTACATATATATAATATAAAACAAGTTGGAATTGTCACAAAATTGGTAACTAGGCTGCAGTGCATTGGAGAAGACATTGCTCACAAGAGTGCCACATCTGAAAGGCTTCAGACTATGAATGAATGATTGCATTTTTCAGAAGCACAATGAAAATTTTGAATTTGCATCTATAGTTAAATTATAAGATTAAGCATATGCCTATGTGTAAAACATTTGTAAATGTATGGATTTATTAATTTTAGAGAAGACTTATATGATGGTTAGTTTTATTAACTAGACTGAACTTAGAAAGCACATGCCAAAAAGAAAGAAATAAAGACAGAAAGAAAAAGAGAGAGAAAAGAGAAAGAAAGAGAAAGAGAAAGGAAGAAAGGAAAAAGGGAGGAAGGAAGGAAGGAGGGAAGGAAGGAAGGAAGAAAGAAGAAAGAAAGAGAGAAAGAAAGAAAGAAAGAAAGAAAGAAAGAAAAAAGAAAGGAAAGAGAGAGAGAAGGAGGGAGGGAGGAGAGAGGGAGGGAAGAAGAAAGAGAGAGAAAAAGAGAAAAAGGCAAAGCAAAGCAAAGCAAACTGCAACATTCAATCCTTTCAAGACCTGGATAAGGCAAAATGTAGAGAAAGCACTTGGATTTTTCTCCAGGTTGGACACAAATTTCCACCTCTAACAAACTGGAGCTCCTGATTTTCAGGCCTTATTTGATACCTACACTTCTGTCCCTCCAGTTACCTGGAGTTTAGGCTTAAATAGAAAATTATATTATCAGCTGATTTTAGGAAATTATAAGATCAGCTGATTTTCAGATTTCAACCGAGTTACACTACCTTTCATTGGTAATAAATTTGGGGATTCTGGTTCTCTATAGTCTGTAGCACATTAATATAATACATCTTTATATCTGTATGTGCCTAACTAGGTAACAACATATGTATCTATGAATCATGATTAATAGTACTAGGGAAATTTAGGTTATAGGAATAACTCTGAAAGTTACACTGACAGAAATTCAAATTGTTTCTGCTAACATTAGGATAAGTGTCCTCCAAAAGGCCATCGATTAAATACTTAATCCTAACTTTCCGTTTTGCAATTTGATTTTCTTTGGTATTTTGTTACAGTACTCGAAAGCGGGCTAACACAGAAAATTGAAACAGTGAGAAGTGGAGCGCTCCTTGTTGCTGCACCTGATGATGTGGGACAGCCTTTGAAAATGGTTTGCAACCGAAATTTGGAAACATTTGTATGAGTAGGCTGGAGAAAGCCGAGAATGCTGTAAGCAGAGAAGAATGGGAAATCTTGGTGGGGGCACAGAAGACCAGAATGCACACATGAATGTGGACAGTAAAGGCCAAAGTGATGAGAACTCAGATGGAAACAAGGACTATAGGCACCCACTAATAACATGGCAAATAATGTATTTCATTTTGTGCATACCCTGAGACTTTGTAGGAGGCTCGGATAAAAGGTAATAGATTAGTCTATGTGGGAGAGAAAATTTTAAGGCCACACTAACAGCTTCACTGTTTTGGGTGATTTTGCAGTGCTAATCAGAATCAAAAAAGAATAGAGCAGGAAGATTGGGAAAGCAGAAATGGAGAGGAATGTGAACGTATTATTTCTAACAGCTTTGCCAGGAAAGGAGTGTATCCAAAGGTGTAGTCAAAGAGGGCACAGATGCAAAGAGATTAGTATCAGCCAAGAAGTCAATCACTGCACTGGTACAATAGAAAAGATGCCCAAAGGAAATATAAGTGATTGGCAAGGAAACAGCCATCTCAAGCTCAGAAATTAAAAAAAAAAAAAGATATATGTATTTTTGGTTTCAAAGACTGTCCTGGGTAGAATCTTTTTGAGAAGAGAGGCGAGGAATACCCTGTTCAGCTATGGCTACTTTCACTGACAAAAACTTCTATATTGCCGAAGTCTTATTTATGTCGATGCGGATGCAGCTTTTGCTGGTGGCCGACCTTGACACTGTCCATTTGGTAGTGGTTCTGCAGGTGTCTGGAATGCCTCATTTAAATGTTCATGGAGACCTGCACTGACAGTTTAAGGATAAACACTGAAGGCTAGACAGTGCATGACAGGGTAAGCATTCCTGTACACAGCTGCTGACCGGACAATTAGGTAGCTATAGGAATTAAGCCAAAGCTGTAGTGGAGATTCCAGGAAAATAGAGATGCCAGGAAGTTAGAAATGGGAGAAAATGCAAGAGGTGCGCGAAGCCAGCTTGGAAGCAAAGCCAGGCGGACTGGGACAAGCAAAGCAATAGGGTGGGGCTTCTCCAGCCCTTGGGAACCCATATCCAGGAGACAGGGTTCTGGATGCTGTATATGGAGCCTTAGGATTTCATGTTTGCCTCGCTGAGCGTTGGTCTTACTTTGGTCTGATCTTTATTTGCTGTTTTCCTGTCCCTCTTTTTTGGAATAGTAACATTAGCTCTGTGCTGTCTTATATCTTAATCATTTTATTTAATTTTTACAGAGGCTTACAGCTCAATTTGCCTTGAGCCAATGAGACTTTAGACTTGGACTTTTAAGCAGTGCTGGAGCTGTTATGACGTCGCAGTCTTATGGAGATAGATGGAATATATTTTCCGTTACCAGGTGGATCTGACTTGATGGGATGGAGCAGAATGCTGTTTTGGGTAAGTATCCCCAGTATGCCTATGCCTTCAAATCTTAGTCCCAAAAGGAGTAATATAGGAGACAGTGGAAACTTAAAGAGGTGGCACTTCATGGGAGATCTTTCAGTAATTTAAGATTTATTCAGATTATAGGATCTCAATCTTTTTCTCTTTCTCTCTCAATTTCCTCACTTGAGGTGAGCACTTTTGTTCCATAACATCCTCCCAACAGAAGTGATGTCATGTGAAGGACTCAAAGGAACCAAGTGATTCTGGTCTGCAGCCTCCAAAAATATGAACAGTCGTGGGTGTTTTGTTACACTAACAGAAAGCTGGCTTACACAGTTAAATTAGGGAATAAAACTTCAGAAGTACAGTGATTTTTGCACAGTATAAGAGGTAATGAACAAAGTCCATAGCAATAATATTATGCTTAAAATGATAATCTATGCATTTGATCCAGGGTAGAATGGATAGGACAAAAGTGGGAGACTGACCATCACGGAAGTTGTGAACTTATACATTGAAATCATTTGCAGAAATGAAGAAGAATGTGAGGACATCTGAGACAAATTTACTAGAAGTAATTAGACTTTAGAAAAACAAACATTAAAATAATTATACATTTTAAATTTAGTTGGCAAAGATTTTAAAGTTTCCTTCAAAATTTTGAAAGCTTCATAAAGACTAAGTTTTAACACCTGTAATTTAGTGCATTTTTCTTTATCTTGGATTATTGGTAGTGTTCAGTGAAATGAGATAATGCTAAACTAAAAAAGAAAGCAAAATATTTTGGTAAATACTAGTACTAATGATAATACTATATATTTTAACTTAAAAGATTATTTTAAATTCTGCTACTGTTAATAATTTAATTTTTTATTATATCTTATATTAAATTTTCTGGATTTATTTTATAAAAACAGCCATATGAAAACTGTTACTACAAACCAAGTTATTGTATTTTCATTTTTTAAGACTGGAGATAGATTAGCATGATTTTATCCTAGAGAATTTTGAAATATTTTTTCTCTGAACATGTTAATATACTGATATAGAAGAACTGATATTGATTTGAAGAAAAAAGTTGATAAATTCAGTTAGAAAACATATTGCAAACATTGCTTTTCACGACCCCACCACATTTTTGTTTTGAAGAAAATGGCATTGTTCCTTAATTATTATGTTGTTTAATATAATCAGTAATTCACTGGATTGGTATAGGCCCTTAGAGAAAAACACTGACAAATTCCTAGAACCAAGGGCATGTTTGACAGTGCACAGCAGGAAATTCATTCTGCCTTGTCCCAAAGCAGGCTGCTTCTGATGAGACTCCAAAATGGACACGATTATATATTTTTTTTTAATTTTGTAAAGCTTTATTATGTGGAAAATGGAGCAAACAGTGGATATAGAATGATCCAATATGTGGTCACAGGCAAAAGGTGATGGGGTCAGAGACAGGGAATTCTGGGGGAAAAAAAAGAAGCACAACCTTGATCAATGTCCCAGAGTATAAGGGATTGGTGAAATATCTTGTAGAGGAGGTAAGGGCCTGGAATAATGGCATAAAATAAGATAAAATAAAACATTATAAGTGCATTTGGGTGCTATCAGCAGTGTATAAAGGACAAGGGTAATATCCTTAGTGTGAGATTACTCAAAAAATTTTAAAAACATAACAGTGTTTTAATTTGATTGTAATAACACATAATAATACAGGATTTCAATGGTTCTGATACTAAAAATTTCAGTGTACATAAGAACACTTGCATACACCAGCAGTCACACTAAAAATCCCTGAATGTTACACTAAATTGAATTTTGCAGTGGTTATAAATAGTCTGTTCTCTTAATTATAAAAATAATGATCACAGAAGAGAAGTTTAGATTTTAGTAGTTAGGTTGTCACCATTCAGACACTTTGATTTGTCTCCTTTTAAATGAGTCTGGAATTTAGTGTTCCATCTGAAAGCATGGAAGCATGAATTATATAATTTTATAACAAAAGATTAATGAGACCTGTCATCTTCACTCCCCAAATAAACACGATATTCTTTGAGAACTCCTAGAAGAAAAGAAATCATCTGCTTTCCAAATTTAATACTTTTCCATCTCCAAGCTAGTAACATATATCACTGAAGCAGTAGAAGCAGATTGTTCTCATGTACTGCTAAAAGGCATTTATGAATGTCAGTTTCTTCCTCTTTGAAAACAGGTTTCTTTGGAACACTGAGAACTAAACCAATAGTTGACAAATTTTTGTTCTACAAAGGTAAACCACTTTTGTTAAGTGTATAAAAGTAATGCAACTTTCAATCTTCGAAGTAGTTGATAAACATTCACTTTGTGCAGATATGTATTCATCTGTCAGAAGTTCTCAAATTCATATGTGCTTGAAATACAGACCTATCAAAGTAATTTATGTAAACTTACTTCTTTTAAGATATGAGGGAATATAAAGTCAATTTATAGTTTTCAAATACATAGATTTAATGAACACATTGAAAACCAAATTAAGCAGGTATCACTACTAAAGTAATTCACTGTAAACATTATTAAGATGAAATAAAAGTTGATCAAATATCTCCAGGGTAAAATTGTTCTTCATAAGGATGCCCCCGGGGCCCTACTGCATCCCTCAATGGCTTTCAAATTATGAAATAATATTGACAATATATACTTGTCCTTCTTTAAGAATAGTGCATCTGTTTCATTCTAGATATTAAAAAAGACTTCCATGAAAAAATCAAAAGTCTGAGGTGTTTTTTTTTTAAATCAGTTATCTGAGAAGAGTGTTATTCATATTTAAAAAGACTTAGAAAAGTTTATAAACTAATAGTCAAATAAAGATAGGGAAAAGATACAGATGGAGAAATGGAGAGATCGACACAGATAGATAGATAGATTGCATACAGATTGGGCTGGGGATTGAGCTTCCTTTTTTTGGGGGGGGCTGGGGATTTAGCTCAGTGGCTTAAGCACCTGCCTGGTAAGTGTGAGGTTGCAAGTTTGATCCCAGTACAAAAAAAAAGATTGAATACAGATAAAGAGAAAGTTATTTTGAGCCAGTCCAGGCCTGTTGTATTTCCAGATTATATTTCAGTCATCATAAGGACTTTTCTCCATTTAGTTTGTACCAGCCTTTTGGAAATAGCATTTAGGAGTAATATCAAAATACGTACTATTTAAAAAGCAGTTTTTTATATTCCAAAATGTAATCTCAATTTTTCATTTTATTTTGTTTTTTCATAATAACTTCACTACTGACAACTGTTTGAACTTTCAGCTTTTTTCTCTATAATTTCTTTCTCCATCGTTTCTCACACATTTGCAGAATTGTTTTCTGAATTTAATACTTGTTTCTTTTATTTGGAAAACAGCTAGTGAGCATCTTAGAAATAAGGATCTGTAAGATAGAAAAAGAGGTACAAATATGAGGTTTGCTTCACATCGTTCTTTGAGTTTCCTGATCGCTCAGCTTCTGCCTGGTCTGTACAGCTCTGAACAGAAAGAGTCGCCCTACTGCAGGGAGACTGTGGAAGGCTCTGACCGCCGTCCTGTGTATCTTGCATATGACAGAAAGTCCCCGACTAGCACAGGTCTGAAGTTGAAGACTGGCAGGAATCATCTAGCCTGTGTAGTTTGGTATCTTACTTTATTTATCTTCAGAGTCAGGACCTGCCCCACTTGCCATACAAATGATGATAATTGCTTCAATTGCTGCTCTTTGATACATTAAATTCCTAATATTTTATATTTTCCAGATTTTTTCCTCAATGGAAATCTTTGTAAGAACCCATTTTGAGTCAATTTAAGACTGTTATATTTCCAGTTTATACTTCATTTATGTCAAATAATAGAAATCAGATTTGTTCCCAAATCAAAGGTGATTGATTCCTAGAGAAAATAAACATTAAAAGCTAAGCATTTACATACTTACCATGTTTATAGCAGCACAATGCAAAATAGTTACATTTTGAAAGTGGCATTATGTCCATCAACAGACAAATGGGTAAAGGTAATGCTCTAGTTCCCCACTATATAGTACAATGAGTACTACTCTGCCATAAAGAAACCTAAGCTTGAGTCATTTGTAGGAAATGGGTGCATCTTGAGACCATAATGCTAATAAAATGAATCAGACACACAAGTTTAAACATCAGATTGTTTGTGTTACATGAAAAGACTGAAGTAAAAATAAAGAGCAAAACAGAAGACAGATCTTGGGAAGTAGGAAGACAGAACTTTCTCAAAGGGGAAAGGGGTGAAGAGGTGGAGTGGGGTGTGGACAGAAAGGTGTAAGGGATAAAATAAAAGTGCTAGCATGCCTTTGTGTCCCTGTACCAAATCCACATAAGGAATCTACAAATTATGCCCTATGAATACATTTTTTAAAAAAAGAAGGAAATCAAGGAAGAAGTGGAGAGAGGAGGGATTTAGGGAGGGAAGGAGAATGAAAAATGGAATTAGGTGGTGCTGGGTACATGTACCAACTGCCCACAAGGAATGTGGTCATTGTACACCACACAGGTACTAATAACGTGAAATTTAAAAACATTTAGATACTTTGTAACAATGAAGCAAATTAATATGTTGCAGCCTACTAGCAAAATGAACTATCGCCAATAAAACGAGAAAATATTGTTTCTAGAATAAGTCAGCAAGGGTATGACCTTTCCAAGGGCTTTTATGTAAATTAGACATTTCTCAAATGCTCTCATTTCTCCTGTTGAGAAGATTTAACATGCTTAGCTTTTAATCAGTGTAAACAGACAATTTCATTCCTTTACACCATGATTTAAAAATAAGCATTTCCTCCTATTTTTGTTTGTAAATTTATTATGTACACCAAATAATTCATGAATTGTGAATAAACTGTCTTTGAAACACTGTCATTCTTTTACAATTTTTACCCTGTGACTAAATGAAATTCAAATTTTTGAATAGGTCTGTGGAAAAGGAATAAATCTTTATGCCAATAAAGTTACAGCTCTACTTTCTGGAAAATTTATCAGTAACGAGTCAACCTTTTTGTTTTACAGGGTTTTGCTGTCTAGGGAAAGTGTATTTCTTTATCTTTTTCATACAAAATTTATCATAACTTAAAACTAAAGTTTAAGTCATCTCATTGTAATCTTTTGTTGTACTTTTAGCTTCCTGCATTTTATATAAATGTGAGCAGTTTTATATAAATCCATAAATGTAGCTATATTATATTATTTTAAATATGTAATTTTTGTTTTTCCTTTTCCTGTTATGCTTGTGTCCTACTTTTCTTTCCTCTTTCCTTCTTCATTTCTTTGTTTTTTTTTTACTAAAATCCCTCATCTCCTCTGCAGCCCTATATTGAGAGATATGTTTCTTCCTAGACATTGAAGTGTACATAAGCATATGTAAATGTATGCATATGGAGACATATTTATCCCTGAGAATATTTTGATGATTTTCTCACAAAAAAATGAATTAAACTAAACATATGTTTCTTCTCTTTCTCTAGAATACAAGTTACATGCGGTGAGGAATTCAATCAGCCTTATCAGTATTCTTTCTGCAGACTGTAGAACCGTGTGAAACAGCTCCTTAGGAAAGGTTTCCTCCAGTGTAGAACTTCTGCAGTGTGCGGGGTGGGTACCTGTGTTTTATGAGCACGTGGAAGGCTCCAAATATTATTAAGATGCTGAACTTTGACTTCCCTTGAATTTTAATCAATACAGGTCAAACTTTAAAAGGCACATATAAGTTACTGTTCTCGACTGTAAAGGTGTAAAGCAGTAATAAAAATATGCATTACATATGCATATGCACTTTATTATTTTCTTTGTTTTTCAGAGTTAGGTAAACAGTAAGTAAAAACCTATTTGGTCCCAATGGAACTTTTAAAATTATATTTAAGAAACTTATTTTTGTGGTCTAAATCTCATAAATTTACGAAGTTATTTAAAAAATAATGGAATACTATACTCAGGAAGATATAGGTAGAAGTCATTTTACTTCCCACAAATATAATATTTAAAATAATAGTAAATAAGGTGTTTTTATGACTTGGTATTAAGAATATATCATTCAAAGAGAAACAGCTTTTGTTATTTGCTGTGGAAGGGGTAAGCCACCCTGGAATGAATTCACCACTCTCTCCCTGGAATGTGGGAGTTCAGGGTAGTTCTCTTTGTGGATGACAGCTTTAGCCCTATTTTTTGTGGCAGTTGTTCTATAGATGTAAATGGTTAGGTTCAAATCACAGTGTCATTACTTTTTAAATTATGAGACCTCAGAGAAATTATTTAGTGCAAATCTAAATTCCTTCACTTGTAAAATGGGGTTAAAAATAGCGTTGTGAAAATCAAGATGGATGATCCCTACAATCCTCAGTATAATATCTAGCTCATTTTACTTGTTTAATAAAATGTTAACTGTTACTGTTATTAAATAATGACCATTACATTTTTAGAATATAATATAAAAAATGCTAACACTAAAAGTAATATTTTTATATACCAGTATTTCCTTGAGGAACAAAATGTATATATTCTGTACTCCTTCCAAAAGATACTTATTTATACTGACACAGTCAGATACCTTTTAAATAAAATTTCAACATCTGTGTCCCTGCAGATAGAGGATTTTGGCAAACACATAATGTTTTTGTACTTATTCTCAGATCTCTATGTCACTGTATCTGTTAGCATGCTTTCTACTGAAAATACACCTGAGAAAATGGAATTATAAAAGGTAAATGTTTATTTTGGCCCACAGTTTTAGAGGATTTAGTCCAAGATCACTGGGCTCTGTTTTTTCTGGGCCTCAGTCAAGGCAACACCTATACCAGGAAATCATGGAAGAGCAAAGCTAGTCATGTCATGACTGAGAAGCAAGAGATAGGAGTTTGGAGGGGACCAAGGGACCATATTCCCATGTAAGTCCATACCACATTGATTTAAAGACCTACCAAAAATCCCTTCTGTTTCAATTTTCTATAGTGTCCCAATAAAAACATCATGGACAGCAAAATTTTAATGCATGAATCTTTGAGAATATACAGGATTCAGGCTATAGAATATCCACATATACAAAATGGTTCCTTGATCAGTGGTTGAATTGAATACTTGCATATAAAACAGAAACATTATTTGAAATCCACTCGAATAAGTGTATCTTTTTAAATGTTAGTTTAATCTCCTTTAACTGGAAGTAAATTGCAATAAAGGATGCTTTGTTATTCTTGAGAAATCTGTGCCTGTTAACAACAAGCTACAGTATGAAAAGTGATGTTATTTCAGAGTCTTTGTATGAACATTGACATCCTATGACAGAATGAGGGAATCCCTGATTCTAGAAGACACAATGTAGAGATCAGAAGTGAAAACCATGCAAATGAGTAAAAGATTTCAAGTCTAAGATTCCTCACGTTTGTGAGAAATTCTATCAAATAACCTCCTTTTACTGATTATTTTCCTTACATAAATTCTTGAATGATTAATTATCTTAAAATGTGTGTATATGATAGAATATTTGCATAATCAGTTTGGGAGTACTCTGTGATAGATGTTGGGGCAGCCAGGTTGGCTGGAAGCTGAGAGATGAGATTTGTTGAACACATGGGAAGAGAAAACCAGGACATAGATAAACTTCCTGTACTGTACTCTTTGTCTTTGAGACAGTTAGGGAAAAAAAAGAGAGCAGAATTTTTAAGAACTGTGCTGTGTATTTAAACAAGAAACAACCTAAGGATGGGAAGAGATTTTAATTTTCAGTGTGATGCAACAGATTTCCTAGGTAGAATTTAGAGAAGTAAGTTTTTGATTTATTTTTAATTGCTGAAAACTCTCAGAGTAATAGCTAGTATTAGGTACAAAGGAAAATTTTATCATAAAACAGTATCTATTATTCTGCCTTAATGTTATTAAAAATTAACTCCATTAATAAAAAATGCTTAATACAGAGTTTTGCATGCTAACATACATAGTTATTTTGAATCACCAATAATTTTTGGTTTATCTTGCTATTTGAGATGACCAGATAAATGTAAATTATAGTTGAAATCACAATACTCAAGGGAATTAATTTTTCTTAAATGTAGCTTTTTCTTACAATTAGTTAGAATGTCTCTTTTAGTACTTACTGCTACCGAAGTCGATTTTTAATCATTTGGAGCTATTAGACTTAAGATTTGAGTGATAAATTTCTTAGGCATTGCCATTTAGTTTTAATCACAACACTACCATAACAAAAATGTTAATGAAAACACATTTTTAATCAGGCTTGAGAAGGGAAAATACATTAAGTTTAAAAGTGACTGTGATACACAAATCAATAACCCATGATTATTTTGAAGGATGTGAATTTTTTCTTTCAGCACGTGAAAAGATAACATATATAAATGCAAATTCCTCTTTAACAAATTGTTTCAAAACTTCCTATAAAGATTTTCAGTAAAAGAAAAAGTCGCGATGTTAGTGTTATGTAGAAGTCATTATGAAAAAGGAAGTCATTATGCAAATCATAGGGATTACAGTTTGCACCTCTTCATATAAAAATGAGTCAAAATATTCATTTTAGGGCAGATTTTCTTTGCTATGAACAGTATTTTTTAAAAAATATATTTGAATAACTGTCTCTCAGAGTTGATGAGAAGATTCAGTGGCACCATTAAGACATAATTTTTTATTATAATGCTTCAAAAGAAGTAATTATTGACCCTAAATCATCCTATACATCTCTCATTATTATTTAAAATACAGGATGCAAAACTGATACTTGGGAATAGTATTGTTGATAGAGGATTGTGTATGAATTAAGAGGCCTTATCTGTTCAAATAAAAATGTTTACAGTAATAAGATATTATTTAAGAAATTCAATGACATATTATAACTGTACGTTTATTCCACAATAGTGGCAATGATTAAAGGCTACATCAATTTTCATGATAATTTTAATTGTACAAATATATATTGGTTCTTTCAAAAGAAGGCATGTCTAACATAAGCAAAATAAAATATTACATTGCTTTGTTAGGACTGAATAATTTTATCAACTCAAATGACATTTTTATTTAAACTAGTTATTGTGATTTTCATGCCTGTAATTAGTCAAAAACACAGAGAGAAATTTTTTTAATAAATTGTTTTACAGACAATCTTTGGTGATGCTGAAATCTATGGTAAAATAAAACTGTTAAATAAAATGCAACTTTTATGCTATAATAAAAAGAACCATTATTGTCTTTTCACAGATAGCAAAGACAACAGAATGAAATTTAATTTGCATATCATCAAATCTTTTTTACCCCTATATTTATTATATATGAAATATACAATGGATTTAAGACTTTCCAGACTAAGCTAAAATTATAACTTAATGTTTATTTTAGGAGAAAAAATTTAAAAAATAGATTAAAAAGAACAGAATATTCCTTACAGTTTCAAGCCATCAGCTAAGTTCTATGTGGAGGGACATCTGTAGGGAATCAGAGTTCATTAGTGGCTACATCACTTCCCAAGTAGGTGATATTCAACAGCTTACATAAGGTTCCAATGCCAGTTTCTTCATGTATCAAAAAAGCAAATTAATATTCATGTACTATCTGGAAATGCTTAAATATTAAGAACAAATTGCTGCTCACAATGTTAAGGCAGGTATGTTATCTCCCTATCTCATTCCATTTTTCTCAGTGCAATTCTATATTACTTTCTCATGGAAACAAATATTAAATTTTCTGTTTCATAGCTCAGTAACAAATGTGAAATACAACTTAACAAATTAAAAATATATTCTCAAGCATAAGAATCGTTCAAAATGATGCAAAGTCCACCTTGTAGAACCCAAACTTCTGTGTGTCCCTGAAAGTAACATCCATGATGAATTCAAAGGTTCAGTTTGGAGCAGTCTTCAACCTCCTGGCGCATAAAAGGTTAATGATGCTTCCTGGACCTCTCAGCTCTACAGATAACCTTGTTTGGGATAAACAGACCTAAGGAAGCTGCACTGAATCCTTTGAGAAGCAGAGAAAGGAAAGAGAGCCAGGGATCTGTTTTGCTGTTGGCAGGGCCAGGTTGGAAGGAGAGTCCCTGATCACTGGAACAGGAGTCCTGGTATTTCAGGAACCTGTGGGCGAGCACTGCCCTGTATTTCAGTGAGGGTGTTGGTGAGCGTGCCTGGGTGGCAGCCAGAGAGAAGGGATCATAATCCAAGAGGAGCTCGCCAGGGAACTTGTGCGCTGTTTTCTCGCGATCACATGGTGGGGAGGTGTGAGGAAGAAACTGAATAAAATTTGAATTAAATCTCTTGATTATAAATCGAGCTGTTGAATTTCCTGTGACTTGTTTGGCTTAGTTGAATCACGAGTAACATATAAAATATTCTCACTAAGCTTTACTTTGTATACTGAATGTATCTTTTCTAATCTTTGAAACCAAAATATTCACAGAAATATAGAATTAGGGATCACTTCTATTTACCCATTTAAACAGCATTTTTTTCTTAATAAGGTAAATAATCTTAACAGTAAAAGAAATAAATTTGGTATTTAATAAAATACTAACTGGATTTTGGCTTCATGTGATAGGAAGGTTTGTGATCCCTGATCCATTTGTGAGAACAGACCATATTGTAAGCATGAAGAACGTCAAAACGTAAAAACAAATTACATTCCTGGAAAAAATAAATGTGGAATTACATGGTGAAAAATTTAAACTAAAATTAATTTAGTATGTTTTCAGTGAACAGGTGCAAGTGGAGGCAGAGGAAAAAAAAACCATAGCTGTTCATGACAACACAATCTTGACTTGAGAACTGAAGATAGACAAAGAAACACACTCCATTTAAAAGCATGATGTTATTTTTCCTTGTTTTTCCTTGATTTCGCTAGTAGGAAAGACCACATGTGAGGATAGATTTGCTTGTTTGTCTGATATTTATATTGCAGCCTCTCTCTTTCTAATTCTTTTCTCTCTCCCTCTCTCTCTCTTTTCACAAGCCAATATTTTCATTTGCTCTGGTTGTATTCATTGCGAACATATAACAAAAAGTGCAATTGGTTATTTTTTTCTGAATATTTCTGAAAAATCACTAGTTGATTATCATAAAAAGTGTAGGTTAAGAACCATTATTATTATCCAGGTTCCAGTTATAAAAAATTGGAGAAATTAAGATATCCATAGGTCAAGATTTCACCCAGTGCTTCCCAGTGATTAAACAACAGATTTGTGAATAAATTTAGGTTTTCTGAAATCAAAATAAGAAGCGCAATGGCACATATCAGGCACTTAATATCTTATGGTACAGTTCATGTCTCAAAAAGTTTTATTATGAACTAATCTTACAGCATTGCCTTTGTTTCCAAAATGAATTTACTCAAGTATTCTGATTAGTATTCATAAGAGAGTTAATTTTTCTTAGCCTGGCACTGTGAAAATCAGTGGCTGTATATAATCGTGCAGCATATGGAATAGTGGAAGGCACCCTTGGGTGTGCTACTTTGTATTCTTCGTAATGCCACTCATTATTCTGTTTGACTTTAATTGTGATCTTACATGGATATGTTAAAGATTAATGAACTTTTAGCTTGAATCAAGACTTACAAGATGTGAAGATAAAAGATAGAGGAGGCTTTAATAGTTAAAATATTTTGCTTTTTCTTTTTGGAGAGATCATATCCCGAGGGTTTTTTTGTTTGTTTGTTTGTTTGTTTGTTTGTTTTTTGCGGTACCAGGGATCGAACTCACAACCTCACACTTGCCAGGCAGGCGCTTATGCCACTGAGCTAAATCCTCAGCCCATCCTGAGGTTTTTATATGAAAAAAAATGGAAGTAGTTATAGTCAATCTCCTGACATATGTGTGGCTATTCTATATCCTTGCCACACAGTTGACATTGTGAGTGTGCCATCCCACCTGGATATACACTGTGAGATGGTACACGAGAGCCATTACCCAGCTCGGTACTGTTGGTTTTAATTGAGCAGGATATATACATAATATGTACATTGCTTTAGCAAAGAAAAATATAACTTTCCATTTTGTATGTAATAAGATGCTAGTCTTTTTACAAAGAAGAATGTGTCTAACTTCCATGACATGATCTATATCTGTAACTGACTTAAATAAACAGTTCTTAGGTAGAAATGTGATGACAAAATAATCAACATACAATTACACTAAGTATAAGGGAGTTACATATTTTTCCATGAATTAAGTGAATATTATCATATTTATATGAATTAGATGTTTATGATAGTAACTAATATCATTACAATATCAGTAGTAGAGGTTTTGTCAGCACCAGGAGAAAGAAATTTATTCAGCACTAACAACAGGGAGTTCCAGGTACTTTTTCTTTTTCATTCCAACCTGGGATGCTTATAATACATGTTTATTTACTTTTTATTTGTTTTTATTTTAAAGAGAATAAAACAGAAGAGGGCAGAACAAAGCAGATCAGAACAGAACAACATAAGCAACACAGCACTTTACAATAAGACAACCGGACATTAACAGTAGCTGTCAAAATATATCTTTCTCTGCTATAGTTTAGCATAGTCTCAGATACAATAATATCAAACATAACACAATAGTATAAGGCTATTCAAAAGAATGAAAGAATTACAGGACATTCTGAACTGAGTAACAGAGAATGATCAATGAGTACTATAATATCTCATTTTCAATAAAAATTTTTTATACTATCACATATATTAAAATAAGACACAACATGATAGAACTGATAGTAATAGCAGAGTAGAAGCATGGTAGGACTTCAAAGCAAGATGATATTAAATCAGCAATGGCTGCCATAATGTTTTGTTTTCTTCAAAACAGCTGTTCATATCATCATGCATAATAAAGTCAAACAAAACAGAATAAAACCATTCCAACTGATGAATGAAAAACATTGAAAGGCTTCAAAGCAATGAAATGGGGAATTATGATAACCATACAATCTTATATACTCTTACCAACTCTCATACTAGGGAGACTATATGGTATTTACACATGTGAGTTTGGTTTATTTCACTTATGAGTATGGTCTCAAGTTGTGTCCATTTATTTATAAATATCTCAATGTGGTAATTCTTTATAGCTGAGTAGTACTCCATTGTATAAAAATGCCACAACTTTTTTATCCTTTCCTCAGCTGATGGGCACTTAGGTTGTTTCCAAGATCTGGCTATTACAAATTGTGCTGCTATAAACATGAGTGCACATATATCACTGTGGTGTGATGCTTTCAGTTCTTTTAAGAGTGCTTTATATACATCCATCAATTAAATGTTGAGAATAATATTATAAAATAGGCAGTGATTTCATACCCATTTTAGAGATAGGAATGAGGTACTGTGATAGTCACTTTCCCACTGCTGAAAGAAAATTCCTGATACCTGCAACTTAAAGGAAGGCTTAATTTAGTCGTGTTTTTAGGTGGTTCA